>SCLH01001967.1:115497-140008 GCA_004367855.1 Oikopleura vanhoeffeni | reverse complement strand
TTGTCAAATTTCTTTCAAAATTTGATGATTTTTCCAAAATTTGAAAGCTTTTTTCGAATCGACCAACTTTTTTTTCAAAATAAAAGTCAAATTCCAAACTTTTTATTTCATATTCAAAATATTTAAAAAATTTTTGAAAACTTTTCTCAAAATTTGACAATTTTTCTGCTCATTTCTCAACAAAATCGAATTAAAAAGATAAAATCCCCTTTTATCGGTCATCGGCTGATTTTGGGCTTATTTTTCATCAAAATTCAATAATAGACATAAAATCCGCCTTTATCAGCTTTTGGCCGATTGGGGGCTCATTTTTCAACAAAATTTGATAATGAGCAAAAAATTTCAAGCGTCATAAACCACCTTGATCCTCAATTTTCAAATTCATATGACTTCTTTATCGGGTTCTCAATTTTAGCTCGGAAGTCCTAGCAATGAAGTATTTTATTGCAAAAACTACAATTTTTACGTTTTTGGTCCCACGATATTTTTTCTAACTTTTTTAAGAACATGAAAATATATTATTTTCTCTATGAATCAACCGCAAATGGTCGTAGCTATCATAAAAAAATGTTTTGAACTTCTTGGAACAATTTTTGATATTTACTTATCATAGTTCTTGGTTAAAAATTACCGAAATTTACAAATTTGATGATATTTTCAAAACTTTATTCGATCGTCAAACAATCATTGTATTCAAAGACGATCTTTCGACCAATACGACCAACTTAAACCACTTACTTTGCAAAATCGAAATTTCCAATTTTTGATCGTGAAAACAAGGTCTGCCATTTCCGATAAAAATAATTTTTCGTGCAAATCATGTGATTTGTCAAAATACACATCACCTCGAAAGGATTTATGTGAAATCCGCCTGTTAAGCGGGTGGTCGTCGCATTTTAAGGCAAAAATGGGGTTTTCAATGAACAATTGTAGCAAAAGTAAAAATCTTCAGTCCAAACATTACCTCTTTCTGATATATTTGAACAAAAATCTTGCATTTTAAAAATAAATCAAAAGTGACGGATGGCTCGTCCAATCAGAAACGTGCTTACAAAAATAACGGAATTATTTTTCAAAATGTATCTGTTCCCTGAGTTTTAGGGTACGACAATGATTTATGACTCAAATTAACTGAACAAAACGTGAGCAAAGAACCGAGTTGAGTTTGATTGAAAATTCTTGAATTTGCTCTCAGTATCACCAAAAGACTGTATTTTGACCCTTGTTTAGGGGTCTCAATCAAAATGTATCTCCTCTCTAGATTTGAAATTCACACATTCGAAACCTAAATAAATGTCTAGCTGAAGAGTCCGTGCAAAGAACCGAGTTGAGTTTTGTCTAAATTTTCACTCGTTTTTCTGTAAATCGTGTTTTAAATTTCCAAAAATAAAGAAATTTCATTTTTTCATACGAAATATTTTTGAACTCAGCAAAAAGTGCTTTCCAAGCCATGTATCAAAATTTAACGAGTACCAAAATGCTTTTAATTTTCCATATTTTCATTAATAAGGCATTGAAAAAAATATGGAAAATTAGTAGTTTTTAGAGCCTCATTTTGCGACGACCATCCTCTTTAAAGACAATTCAAACAAAAAAGTTAATTTTTAGGGTATTTCATGGTTTTCAGAAGCCAAAAAAGCAGGTTTTAAGACAAAATTTCGTAATTCAAGGTTATCAACCTTGATCGGAAATTTTATTGCGCTTACAATCCCCTTCTCAAAATGACTCAAATAACAATTAAAATTTCAGCCAATCAGGAAGAATAACCAAAAAATTTCCTAAAAAGTAATTTTTTTTGAAAAAAAATACTACCAAGTTCCTCAGATTTTCCCCAAAATTGCACGAAAATCCTTCAATCGCGTCCAACCTATGCTTAATTTGAAAAAATACCAATTATAGATCTATCCGATATACGATTATCTCTATGTTGAACAATATACTTTTTTTAAGCACAAAAGTCAAAAGAACAATTTAATCATTTTTGACTAAAATTTTTTTTTCTAATCAACTCCAGAAAGTCATAAAAAAATTCTATATTGGTTAACCTGCTTTTTTTCCAAGTTATCTCTCATAAAATATCCCCAAAGTTTTTTATTTCAGTTTTAATTAAATTTTGGATCATTTCCCAAAATTTCATATTATAACGCTTAATCGTAAATAAATCAAAAAACCATTCACATATGTTAAAAAAGACTAACTATCAACTTTTATTTCAGCCGATCAGGAATCAGAACCAAAAATTTTCGAAAAATTACCTAAAGAAGTTTATTACCAAAAAAATACGTAGTTTTTTCTACGTTTTTCACACCCACAATTCTCAAATAATAGCGATTAAAAAGTGTGATTTAATTTTTTTCTTGAACAACTTAGGCCATCATTATTATATTGAAAATAATCGCCTTCAAATTCTATACATAGAACATTAGGAGAAATAGCTTTTTATTTCTTCGTTTTTGAGTAAACCTTATTTCTTTCTTTTTTATGAAATTTTTTTAGGGATTTTTAAGATAAAAAAGTCAGTTTTAGGGTTATTCCCACTTTTTTTGATAAATTTGTTTTACTCAAAATATGTTTAATTATTTGTTTAGTATTGAAAAAACAGCCACGAGGAACAAATATTCAAAAAAGTTGAGTTATCAACTCAATTTTACAAAAGTGTCTCTGACTTTTTTCTAGAACATCACAGACTAGTGTTTCGAATGAAAAATAATCGTCTCACAATTATACCAGGCTTCCAAAAGGGATTGGGATAGAAGGGATAAACCGAGGGGGATAGGGATGGGATAGGGATGGAAAATTCAGAGCCATAGAGGGATAAGGATGGAAAGTCCCATCCCCCTTTTATCCCGTTTTATCCCCAATCCCCTTTTTGCATAATCATAAATATAAACACTCTTCAGAAGTTTTACTGTATATTTAAGGGTAAAATTTTGTTTAAAAAAATTTGGCGGTATTTTCGATGAATCATGACTTCCGGTTCAACCGGAAGTCGAGTAAAAAGTGTGTATTTAATTATAGAATACAAGAGGGTATATTTGAGAGTGAAATTTTGTCAAAAAATATTTGGCGGTATTTTTAATGAATCATGACTTCCGGTTTAACCGGAAGTCGAGTGAACAGTGTGTTTAATGATTTATACATTACAAGAGGGTATATAATATACCGAATATTTGAGGATGAAAATTTTGTAAAAAAAATGGCGGTATTTCGATATATGATGACTACCGGTTTAACGGTAGTAGAGATAAAAGTGTGTTTATTTAATCATAGATTACAAGAGAGTATATTTGAGAGTACAATTTTGTTCAAAAAATTTTGGCGGTATTTTCAATGAATAATGACTTCCGGTTTGACCAGAAGTTGAGTGAAAATTGTGTTTAATTGATTATATAATACAACAGGGTAGATTAAAGAATAAAATGTTGTCAAAAAAATTTGACGGTATTTTCGATGACTCATGAATTTTTTTTTTGAGGTTATCTCACCCTCAAATATACCCACAAGTAATATATAAAGAAATAAACACAATTTTAACTCCACTTCCGTTTAAACCGGAAGTGATGAGTCATCGAAAATACCGCAAAATACCACAATATTTCATTTTCAAATATACCCCCACGTAATTCCGTCTGCATGCTAAAATTTTATTTGTATTTAGAAAACCGGGATAAAAAGGGATAGGGCTATCCCGGACCTGGGATAATAATCTATTCCTTCATCCCTATCCCGTTTTTATCCCGTTTTGGGGATAAAACGGGACAGGGATAGAAAAATCGGCGGGGATGCATCCCTTTTGGAAGCCTGAATTATACACATAAAGATATTTAAAAAATTACTGAGGCAAACTCTTGGAAATAACGTATTTCTGAAATAGGGTGTTTTTAAACCATGAATTTTTATATAAACCGCGGACGGCCTATATATTTTAGTGTCCTCTCAGTGATCAAAATTTTGGTCACTCAGAGCGCGCGCTCACAGTGACCAAAATAAGAAAAATTATTTGTTTTTCCTTTGGATGTTCAAAAAACTTAAAAACCTAATGTTTTTCCGGGAGTATTAAAATAGATCAAAAATTTTGGTCAATTAGACCAAAATCGGAAAATTATTAAAATATCAATTCTCTAGAGTTTGAAAAATTTTAAACGTGGTTGATACCTTAAGGGAGTACTGGTCGCTGGGTTATAACCAAGTGAACAGCCTACCAATTATCAAAAAAAAATTTCGAAATTTTCTCTTTTTTTGAATTTTTTCGGGGTGGTAGTCGCAAATCAGGAAGCAAATATAAAATTTCAAAATAGTCAAACCTACCCTGGAAGGTATTTTTTTAAGGATACAAAACTGATAGTATTTTGCCTCACATATTTCCGTCATATACAGGGGGTGCGGCGTATAGTTATACGCTTATAGTTAGATTCCACGCTAAACCTACGTAAGCCTCCGAAAAAACCTACGCATTTGAAAGATATATTTATTCGTTTCTGGCGTGCGGCGTATAGTTATAGGCAAAAGATAGGGCTTTTTTTCAAACGTACCTTGGCAAAAGATAGGCGTTTTAAACCATATTTTCAGACAAAGATTCTCCGGTCGGCGCGACAATGAAAAATACACTATTTTGAAAACATGTTCAAATTAACCAATGAAATGTCGGTATTTCAAGGAGTTTAAAAACATGTTTTCAAGTCTCGCAGACAATGTCGGCTAGCTTGAAAATGGGCCAATAGTTATTCAGATAAAAATATTTTATTTTTCTGGTTTTCTGAGAGTGATTTACTGTGAGCATATTTTTTTATAATTTCCATTGTTTCCTTGTCATTTTACCGATTTTTGGATAAATCTTTTTCGAATTCATGTTTATTTGAAATTAACTTTATTTTATTTTTTCGATAAAATTAAATTTATACATCCTTGATGATTTGTAACGAAAAATTAACTTTAAAATCACCAAAAATTCTTACTCTGACCATATTTTAACGAAATTTTAAACTCTGGATATTGTCCAAATTGACCAATCAGAGCACATTTTCCCAAAAGTACGCGTATAGTTAGAAAGTACGCGTAAAGTAAGAATTACGCGTAAAGTTAGGGTTTGATGATCGACAAAAACTTTTTTTCGATCCGATCCGATCAAGTTTTTCAAATCTTCGATCCGATCAAGTTCGATCCGATCAAGTTTTTCAAATCTTCGATCCGATCAAGTTTGATCCGATAAGGTTTTTCAAAAGGTATGCCGACCCTTGGTATCAAGTCGTTTTTGACAAAATTTTGTTTCAGTTTGAAATTTTCACGTTTCCTTCATTAGAATATGAGGGATCAAAATGTAAACCTGACGTAAGCAGATTTTATTTTCAGTAGACCATGAGCTTTCATTTGATGGTACTTTCAACTCAATACGATGAAATTTTTTTTCAAGAAATCATGAAAATTGACTTCACTAGAAATTGAGACGACATGATTTCCCGAATAATCCCAAATTTGAAAAAAATGTATCGAGTCGTTTTTGAGACAATTGAGCTACAAAATCTAAAATATCATAAAATTACGGTTTTTTATAATTCCAGAACAAGTCCGATCGAAATAATCGCAAAATATTCCCGATAACTGCCGTCGTAGAAAAAACTATTATTCTTACAAAATTTCATCAATTTCCATTGAACCGTTTCCGAGATAAAGTCATGAAATATCCCCTATTCACACTTTTGTTAATATCCCGGCCCTAATTTGGAAACGTAGTGTGTTTTTAAGTAGTAGGGCCGGGATATTAACAAAAGTGTGAATAGGGGATATATGCAAATATCATACAAAAAGAAAGAAATTGAAGTCAAAATAAGTGTTCAAGAACTCTCCTCCCACTTTGTGCTGTGGTGCTCAAAACTTTTTTTCACTTTTAGTCGGGAGCAGAAGGATAGATCTTCATTTAAGGGTTTTTAGAATTTCTATAACATGTTTTGTTTTCTTTTTTGCCCGCTCTTAAATCTAAAAAAACCCTTGAGTACGCCCTAAGGAGAGTCGTTATAATATATATTACAAGCATAAGTGTTTTCGTGGTTCATGCCAAGTTTGAGTGAGATCGTATGCGAGCTCAAAGAGGAGTAAAACTTTGAAATTTTAATCAGGTGTTCTAGAACTCGCTGCATGGTGGTTATTTATTTATTTTTGTAGATTAAAGATAGATCTACCAAATGGCGTTTTTCAAAAGTTTCAAAGCAGTTCTGTATTCTGATAAAATGGAGAACAAAGAAACATTTTTACGACCGCTACGCCATTAATTTAGATTTTTGAGTAATAGAAATTTCAGTTTTAAAATAAAGGATCATTTATTAAAAATTTTAATTTATTGCGCAAATTCAAGAGTTTGCACATTTTTTTTTCATTAAGAGTTCCATTTAATCTTGACACAAAATTGTCTTGTTTTGATATAGCCACTTTGAGTAACAGATAATATTTTATTATTCTTAATTCTCAAAATGTGGTTTTCCACCGCCACTTTTGCGTATTTTGACTCAATGATCAGAAAATTTCGAGCCAAATGAACTTGACTTGATTTTTAAGCCAGGGCAAGCCAAGGGTTCTCTGGCTTGACTCGAGTAAAAATTTTTACAGCTTGGCTTGGCTCGGCTTGACTCGAGTCCAGTTTCTGGCTTGGCTTGGCTCCGCTTGACTCAAGCCAAGCCAGTCGAGAAAAGCTAGTGGGTGCCGAGTTCCAGTCCTAAGCCTGATTTATATTACGTTGCAAGGCAAAACGCCCGACTTTTTAGCGAGCCAGGAGTTTTGCCGCTTCGAGTAAACAAACGCGAAAAATGTACCGTCCACTCCAACCGCGCGCGAAACTCAATAAATAACTGAAATTAAGCTTTTTAATAACGAAACTTTCACTTTGAATTTCTCAAGCTGTCCTATACAATTGATCTTGTAAATTATAAGAATAAAAGTAACTTTTGAGGATAAATGAAATACAATTTATTTTGAAAATAAAATTAAGTATTCTAGTGATCTCTCAACATAAAGATTTTGATAAATTGTGAGACCTTCTCAGAGACATGTATCGTGATCACATAACATGTACCGTATCTTTCCGGAAGAAAACTGAAAGTTCAAGCAGTAGTAAAAATCAAATATATTGTAATAAAACAGTCTCGATTTATAGAATCAGTCATCAAATTTTATGACGAAAGAGCGTCCATTCATGATTTTTTCTTTTTTCTTCAGATACTTTCTGTAAGACAAAACAGGCGTGAAATTAACTCTGGATGAAAAAATGAATAGAGAAGAGAACTTAAGAAAGATGAAAACTGTTACTTTCAACAGGAATGGATACGGATCAACAAAAAAAACGTTTTTCACTTTAATAGCAGTTTTTGATCAAATATTGCAAGTTTTGCCGGATGTTTTTTTTGAACGGCCTTACTTTTTGAAATAAAGTCACACTATTTGACGTCTTAATTCGAAATGATTTTTGTACTCAATGATTTTAGTTCCCATGTATGCAATACGCTGAAATCTAATAGCAACGAATCATACTCAATTTTAATAAGATAAATTTTTGGTTTTTCGCATTTAAATTTTATAAGTGCTAATTTTAGCGCTCGAAAGCAGAAAATTTTCCGATCTTCAACACTTACAAAACAATCACAAACTTTTTGGATTTTCTGTCCTGTGAATATCTTAATACATGTATATCCCTTTATCACTTTTTGGTTAGAATGCGTAGCCACAACGTTAAAATCACATGTTGAAAGGAGTAGTGGCTACGCATTCTAACCAAAAAGTGATAAAGGGATATAGGTTGCCTTCTTGAGTTCAAAAACCGAAAAATAAGCTTTATTTCTTAAAATGTCGAAATGAGGGGTTGTAGGCAAGTTCGGTTAAGGCAAGTTCGGTATTGGCAAGTTCGGTGGTCGGCAAGCTCTGTATCGGCAAGCTCGGTTCAGGCAAACTCGGTTTAGGCAAACTTAGTACAAAAAATAATAAAAACTTCAAAAAAATGTACGAAATTTTCATTTTTGAGAAAAATTTAAGGGAAAACATTAAAATTAAATTTTCGACCAGAAAAACTCAAAATAACAAAAATCTGTCAGCAGATTTTTTCTCGGCATTACATAAGCTTAACTTTGATGGTACTTTCGACTTGATTTATTTTCCGAGATTTCACTTCCTGTTAAATAAAATGCGATATATAAGTAAAGTATATAAATAAGTTAAGTATATATATAAGTAACGTGACCTTGAAAAATTTGTATTTCGAATTCTGACATGATATGTTAAAAGGTCGTGGTCAAATCGGAGAAAATTATTTTTTCAACTCAGATAGCTAAAAAACCAGGCTTTTTACAAATGTATAATATCACAAACCATTCAAATTAAACATATTGAATGAACATAGGAATTGAAAATGGTGTCAACATGTACATAGGACACCATTGTTTACTGTAAATAGGAATTGAAAAGTACATATTGAATATTAAATCGTATTTTGTGGTTTACAGCAGGCTTCCAAAAGGGATGCATCCCCCTCCGATTTTCCATCCTATCCCGTTTTCCCCCAAAACGGGGATAAAAACGGGATAGGGATGAAGGGATAGATTATCCCCTTTTATCCCGGGTCCGGGATAGCCTTATCCCTTTTTATCCCGTTTGTTGTAAATACGAATAAAATTTTAGCATGCAGATGGAATTACGTGGGGGTAGATTTGAAGGAAGAATATTGTCAAAAAAATTTTTGCGGTATTTTCGATGGACTCATAACTTCCGGTTTAACCGGAAGTGAGGTTAAAATTATGTTTAATTTATTTATATATTAACATAGGGGGGTAATTTGAGGGTAAAATAATCTCAAAAAAAATTGGCGAATTTTCGATGACTCATCACTTCCGGTTTAACCGAAGTGAGGTTAAAATTGTGTTTATTTATTTATTATTACTTGGGGTATATTTGAGGGTCAACTAACTAGAAAAAAATTGGCGGTATTTTCGATGACTCATCACTTCCGGTTTAACCGGAAGTAGAGGTTGAAATTGTGTTTATTTATTTATATATTACTTGGGGGGTTATATTTGAAGGTTAAATTGGTCAGAAAAAATTTGGTTGGCATTTCGATGATCATCACTTCCGGTAAAACCGGAAGTCAGGTAAATTGTGTTTATTTATTAATATAATACTTTGTGGGTATATTGAGGTGAAATAATCTCAAAAAAGATATTGTCAAAAAAATTGGTGGTATTTTCGATGACTCTTGGTTTAATCGAAAGTCAGTAAATTTTACTTTTATGAGTTCATTTATTTATGAAGGTATGATTAACAAGTAAAATGAATTTGAAAAGGTGGCATTTTCGATAAATGGTCACTTCCTTTTCAGTTGTCTTAAAACTTAGTTTGATTACTCTATATAATAAGCAGAAACTGGATTCAAAAGTAAAATAATTGACAAAAAATTGTGTCATTCACTATTGACATTCACAATTGCCAAATTCTAGATTTTTAAAAATCGTTACATTTTTAGGTCATTTCGTTAAATCTGTAAGAATGATAATACATCGACACTACTGTGGTTCTTGTCTAAAGCGGACACAAAGTCTGAGCGCCAAAAACCGGCAAAACCTACGCATTTTTTTAAAAAACCTCGAAAACCTAAATCTAAGCGGACAAACAGGATTTTACCCTTAAATATACAAAACTTCTGAAGAGTGTTTATATTTATGATTATGCAAAAAAGGGATAGGGAAGCAAAGGGATAAGGGGGATAAGGATAGAGGGATAGGACGGAAAAGGGATAGAAACGGATAAAAAGAGGGATGGGGATAAAAGCGGGATAAAAGGGGGATGGCACTTTCCATCCCTATCCATCTATGGCTCTGAATTTTTCATTCCTATGCCATCCTTATCCCTATCCCCTCTATCCCCTCGGTTTTACCCTTCTATCCCTTCCTTTTGGAAGCCTGGTTTACAGGTTTATACAGGTTCCACATAAGTGCCTAACATTTTTATGTGTCTGTATAATTCCAGACAATTCTATAACGTGATCGAGCTATAACTAAGCACCCTATCTGAGGCTCGATCACTTAGTTTCGCAAAAAAAGCACCTTTGGAATTTTAAAATTGTAATTTTCGCTAATTATTGAAACTCGATTTCGCACTCAAAAAAAATCAACTTTCGTTTTTGTTCATCCAAATCTCTCACACTGGTAATGGCTGTTTAGCCGAAACGTCGAATAAAAACAATCTTTGATTGAAAAAATATAGTTTTGTGGTTTGTTCTTAAATTATTTGACCGCCGGAAACTGAGGTCAAAATGTTCAGACCTGATCAAATAGCTACCGCTTTTGAACATAATCTTGATTGTGAGCTATTTTTTATCATATTTGCTCACACATTCAATCTAAGTTTTCTTTGGTTAGGAACCCTATACGGATGAGGTAGAGGAATGCTCATATTAAGCTGTAGCTTGCTTTTAATATTTTCGAATCTTATAACTATCGTGAAGATAAAAAAAGAACTCAAAAGTTGATTAGAATTCTCGTTGAATTTATTCAGCATCAACTTTAAGCATAAGTTCTAATAGGTTCGTTAATATTTATTGACATTTTTAATTAAATTGACTTAGTGTCCAGCTTTGACCGAAATTGTTCAGAATTGACGCGCAATGCAATTATAATTTGAGGAGTGAGGCTTCTTTCTGTCAATTTTCGTTACAATTTTGTACAAGGTCAAGAATAGATCTACCGATTAGTTTGTTTGGTTTTTCCAATGAACTCTTGGTTTTCAGAATATGGATTACCCGCCCTCAGAGTACAAATCCTAAATATTTGAATGATACAAACAACGCAAGATATTAGCACCCAATCAAAACCCTTGATTGCGGAATAGGCCGATTTCATTGGTCAGATTAAGAAAGGATCAACCAATCAAATGCTCAGATTTCCCATTTTTCAAATATTTAGGATTTGTACTCTGATAGCGGGTGATCCATATATAATCGTGAAAATGTCAAATCAGAGTCCCACATTCCCTTAAGTCCCACACCCGAATTTTGTGATTTTTGAAGCCAAATATCTGGAATACTACACATTGAAGGTCCCAATTATTTAAAATTATGTGATATGTGAAACCCAATCTTACCTTCTATAATATATTTAGATCAATGAATGCTCGACTACTCAGGAACGAGCTTAAAAAAAAAGTGATATTTTGTATTTACAAACCTACTCCTGCGTAAGTTTTTGGGATAGGAAAAATCATTTTTAGGTTTTATTAATCACAAAATACTTACACAGGTCTGGTATTATCATTCAGAATCATCCAGAATCGAGCTTATTTTACGATAATCAAATGCTACATAATCAAATAGCTGATGAGTCAGCGGAGAGCTATATATTAATTTTGATTAAAATGCTTTAAACCCGGAAGATATATTTTCGAAATGATAAAAAGTACTCTCTTGACTGAGTATGGGAATAAACATACCACCAGTTTGTTTCCAAATGTCCATATTTCTAGACAAAAGCATAAAATACAATCGTGAACATTTTTAATTCGATTCTCAATTCATGAGGGATAACTCCTTAAAGAAGTTTTGGTTCCAAAATTGACATATTTCCGATAAAAACACTTCGAACAGTGCTCTCAGGAGGCTATTTAAATTTGAAAAACTAGCATTTAAGCTTGCGAAAGAAATATTTTCAAACTTTTCTGTATGAATACACTCCGAGGTACGAAGCCTTTAGACGACGTTATATTTCCTCACGCTGTGCTTTGCGACACAAATCTTAACAAGAGTTCCATAAAGAAATACCATTAAGTATATTATTGCAAAAGCTCGCCCAAATGAAACAGAAACTCAAAATGAACGCTTTTGTGCAATTTTCACCTCAAACTCAAAAATTACATTTTTCAAGGTCATTTCCTGTCACTTTCGTGTTTTAAAGTATCAACGATTGATTTCGTGCATTTTATTGAGATAATAACTACAGAAAATGAAGGAATCACTAGCAGTGATTCACTACCTCCTTCAAATGCATTCCCTCAAATTGCATATATTCTTATGGTGTCCCCTCAATTTTTTTTGACAAAAAGACGTTGAGTCCTTAAAGTGCATGTTTTAGTATAATACTGAATATTTAATTAAAACTTGGCGTTTCTGTAGTTTAGAACCATTTTCAAAAGTAAAAATTTGTATAAGATAAATTATACTTGAACTTGAGCGCTTAAACTAGAAATGCACGAAAACACTTTTCTGGGGAGTTATCAGTGAAAAAATTATAGTATATCGGTATATTTTCGCAGGACTTCTTACGCACGAAAGTCTTTTGATTATCAACTGCAGGGCTTTTGATAATAATAAACTCTGAATCGAAAGCTCAGTCTTGAGCTGCTCAGAACAAAATAATCAAAAAATAAAATCGTTGCTAATATTCTTAAAGCTGATGTCTTTCGAATTATTATTTTATGTTTCGCATAACACAATGCTAAAAGTAGGAAATAAGACATTTTTAAAGGCTAGTCATATAATTTTTTAATTTTTTTTGAAGTTTTTTCATTGATTATTCCTCCTCTCTTAAATATAAATTAATATGTAGAATTCTTTCAATATTAAATGACGAACACTCCACATATAAGCCTCTACTAAACAGCTCATGACATCAGGAGACGAGCATTAATATGAAACTTATTAGTATTTTTATCATTTCATGCATTAAATTGGGTTATACTCAAATTTTTACTTCACATCCATTTTGTAAATACCATTTATTTTGCCAATTCAACCATAAATGCCAAACAATGACCGATATATCCTTTTATTACACTTTTGTAAATATCCCGGCCCTGATTGGCAAACGTAGTGTGTTTTCATGTAGTATGGTCGGGATATTAACAAAAGTGTAATAAAGGGTTATTGAGAATTGAAAACAAAAATTTTAGGATGATTATTTAATTCTTATGAAATGAAGTTCAATTTTCCCGTGGAGTTAACAGATCATAGTTTTTTCCTATGTTGAACTCTCGAAGAAAAATTAATAACTTCACATTACATACAGATTTTGATATCAACCAGTTTCTAGAGAATTTTTGTGCATGCACAGGACTTGGAGGCAGGGATCGGCACTAACACAGATACTTTTTTCTGAAATGTGATTTTAACATATTTTCTTAAATTTACGAAATGAATATATACTTTTACCAACGGAACTCTATCTAAAAAACGTTAACTATCTTTATAGCGCGAGTTCGAATCCTACTTATGTTGTCTTAGTGATCGCTTGAGTGATTAAACACCGATCAAATTTAGCGCTCCCAATATCAAGTACCCTTGCCTATAATCATACTCAAGACAATCACTGAGACATCATAAGTGGAATTCGAACACGCGCTATAGATATAATAAACGTTTTTGAGATGGAGTTCCGTTGGTGAAAGGATATTGAGAAGAATATAAAAAATCCAGTAAAAAGTTTTTCATCAAGCGCCTACAATAATGGGATATACGTATCTGTCAAAATGCACGATTGTGGGTGCAGTAGTTATTTTCAACACACGGTCTCAAATTCGGTATTTGTTTTTCTTGTATCCGACCATCCAGCACATGAGAAATTGATTGCAAGCAAAAAAAAATTTTCCTATCGAATAACTAGTTCTAGAACATCGGATTTGCTTGCAAAAATAATTATTTATTTACAATTTCACTCATTGGATGGTCTCAAATTACAAAAAATAATAATCACAGCTAAAAATTACACTAAATGAAAGTATTTCAATATAATAATTGTTACAATTTTTGACCCTTTGGCAATATTTTAATTTTAAGCCTTAAATTTTACAGTTAATGTACAGTTCTCCTAAAATCTTTGAAATAAAGTTTTATTATTATCGAAAAAAAATCAATGTAATAATGGCGCGCATTTAATCAGCATAAAATAGTGATTGCGAGAAATATGAAAAATTATTGAAATTGTTTTTAGTCAAAAAGTTTAATTAGATAATCAAGAATGATTTATGAAGAAGAGAAAAAAAATAGCATGTACCGTTCGTGAGTTATACTTTTTTTTGTACGATAATGTACATTTTGCCTTCATTTAACTGAAGGAAGGAATTTTCAAAAATAATTTTTGGCGAATTAAGATGAATTTATGAAATATATTGAGTTGCGATTGTAGAGAATTTTTGTCTGACCAATAATATTGGCATTATATGATTTTTGGATACGTGGATATGACGGTATACTTTAATGGAAAGAAATACCAGCAATTAGGTTTTATGCATTTAAAGGTTAATGTTATATTAATTTCAAAAAATGAATCAATTTTTGACTTTCCAAGGTTACGGACTACAATATACAATTGGAAAAATAAAATTTTTTCACTTAATTCTCACAAAAGATATTTGAGTTTTAAAAAAGTCTTATTTTTCTCCATGACATTGCTGGAAGCACCCACAATCCCCTTAAGGGATTGTGGGTGTTTTTAGCAATGTGCTTGAAAGAAATAAGCCCGTTTTAAAACTCAAATATCTTAAGTGAGAATTGAGTGAACATTTATTTTTCCAATTGTATATTGTAGTTCATAACCTTGAAAAGTCAATAATTGAATAATTTCTGGGAAATACATGTATTAACACATCAACTTCTAAAATTTAAAGTTTAAATGCATAAAACTCAATTGCTGCTATTTTTTTTCATTGAAGTTTAACTTCATATCCACGTATCCGAATTGTACATAATGCCGTTATTATTTCTTCAAAAAATTCCCTACAATAAAGGCTAAAAACATTTTTTGATTCATCTTAAAGTTTCCCCGACGACTACCCCCTTAAAGCATCATTATTTGCCAAATTAATAATTCATAAAATGTCTTTACTTCAAATGGATTAATAATCAACCGTCAATTTGTAATTTACGCTTTCAAGCAAAAAAGGCATGAATACAATTTCATATGAAACCAGTTGACTTCCTGTAAATAAATTTTAAGTTAATGGCAGAAAACCGAGAGTGAGTAAGGATGACTATCAAGAAGTATCAATCATTAACAATGCACGTAAAGCCCTTAATTTGAGATTGGCAGAAGAATTAAAGGAACGTAAATTATCTGAAAAATTGTCAATTTTAGAAATCAGAGGTGAAAGGAGTTTACAGGCGAAGTTTATTTTCTGGTCTATTTGAGCTTGATTATTTCTTGAAATCTTTCTGCTAACCAAAGTGCTTCTCGAAAGTGACTTGGGTTTTGGTCCCAAAAAATTGGTTCAAGTTTTCTATGTGAGATAATCTCACTGAGATTTGTTTATAAATATCTAGGTTTATTTCGAGCTGTTCAGTATATTTCGAAAAAAGTCAAGTTCACTCGAAACAACATGGTATAAAAACGGTGGTTTTAAACCGGCATTTTTAACCAATGAATTTAAATATTTTATGAATCTTTTGAAAAATATCTAAATTTCAGGCCTTTTGCTTATTCTTGATCTTGAAAAATTTAATCGGATGTGTAGTTATCACAGTAGGAGCGCTTAAGGTTGTGCCTCAAATGAGGCCATCAGGCCTGCACTAAACTTTTGAAGCCTCCAAGTATTACTTTTGTCTATTGTTAATCATGACTCATATTTACCTTCCTTGATCACAGACAAAAACGAACAACTTTCGATCAAAAATAGAAACTTTCAAACATCTGAAGAAATTTGCCACTGTAGGAGTAAAGTGATCGCTGAAAAGTTTTTTAGGATTTATTCAAAATAAATTTTAAAGCTACAAGACTCTCTTTAATGTTTTACTTATACGAGAAATTTTTTTTTTGATAATTGTTATATTAACCCTCTCACACCCAAACGCCATTTGGGGACGCGAGATTTTTTAAATCCTTAAAACGAGATAGAAATAATAACTCCACAAACTTTCAATTCAAATGTGACATAGAGTTCGCAATTTTCTCCTAGAAATGGTTTTAAAAATTTGATACGACTAGCAGTTCAAAAGATATTTATTCCTACTTTTTTTAAGGATTTTTGCCTGATTATCGTAAAAAAAATCTAGCGTGAATACGACAGATAAAATCAAAATGCTGAGGAAACCCAGATTTAGGAAATTACTTGAGGCTGCTCCTGGTACTATAAATTTTTTTCTCAGGTCTTTATTGAGAGTGTCATTTTTATTTAAGTGATTTCTCTATAAACTCAAAAAAAAAAAAAAAATTAATTGCGCGAATAATTATTTTTGAAATAAATCAGTTTGATTTTAAGTTAGATTTCGATGCAAAGCGACAAAGAGCACAAGTTTGATATCATGCCGAGTTATCAACCTCACAGCTGACTTCAATACTCAGTATGTCCTTTCTTTAGTGGCTGAACATCTTGATCTAATAAATTTATTTTTATCCTCAAAAATAGGTTGCTTACAATTTTCGATATGTATTTTTTCGGCACAGGAAAAAAGGAGTTATCCTGTCTTAGCCTAATGGAGAGATTTTAAATCAGATACCAGATTTAGAAAGCCAAGGTTTGAATTATTGATAAATAATTTGCGTATCACTTTAGAAAAATCGTTTTTTGAAAAAATAAAGTGCATTTTTTGGCGTTTATCGATCAAAGATAATTAAATTTTGTATTTTTTTTATTATTCTTCAATTCACCGTGATGAGCCTTAAAAGTTCAAGTCAAAAACTACTTGTATTCAATTTGTTTCTGATTTTAGTGCGTGCATTTTGGCTCAAAGGGATACGAAAACTTGTTTTTCAGACGATTGAATAGCCAGTGTTCTACTTAATCTTTTGTAATTCATATGTGATTGTGAAAAATGTATGGTTTTCCGATAAATTACCTGAAACTAAACCTCTATTTTCTCTTGCATTTATNAAAAATTTTATTAAAATTATTGGCCTCCAATTTAAATCTATCCTTGATCTCGGGTCTATAAAAATAATAAATATTCTATCGCATTTATTTTCTTCGCAATAACCGCTCAAAGTGGCGTCCCTGAATGGCGTTTTAGGTGTGAGGGGAATTTCAATGGTTTTGCGTGTGAGGGGGTGAACAATGAGAAGTAATGAAATGAGAAAATTTCCAGCGTTTATTGAAATGCAGTTTTTTGTAATGAAATCTCAAAGTCAGACATCCTGAGTGGTCCGAGGGCCTTTGCCGTACAATTTATTTAGAAGCCTTAAGGGGGTAGCCTGAGAGGGTGGTCGTCGCATTTTAAGGGTTTTTAATAGCAAATTGTCGCAAAAGTACAAATCGTCGGACCAACTTTTACGTCTCTTTGATATATTTTAACAAAAATCTTGCATTCTAAAAAAACAACCAAACTAACGGATGGCTCGTCCAATCAGAAACGTGCTTACAAAAAGTGACGAATTATTTTTTCAAAATGTATCACCTCCCTGAGTTTTCAAGGTTCAACAATTATTCATGTTTTAAATTAACCGGACAGAACGTGAGCAGACCGCCAAGGTGAGTTTTTGAAAAACTCTTTGATTCGGCTTCAAAATCACGAAAAACAGTATTTTGACCCAATGTTAACTAGAGCAAAATACAGTTTTTCGGTGATTCTGAAGCAAAATCAAAGAATTTCTCCAAAAACTCACCTAGGCGGTCTGCTCATTTTCTGTCCGGTTAATTTAAAAAATTAATCATTGTTGAACCTTGAAAACTCAGGGAGGAGATATATTTTGAAAAAATAATTCCGTCCCTTTTGTAAGCACGTTTCTGATTGGACTAGCCATCCGTTAATTTGAATTCTTTTTAAGGATGCAAAATTTTTGTCAAAATATATCAAAAAGAGGTAAAAGTTGGTCCAACGATTTAAACTTGTGCAACAATTGGCTATCGAAAACCCCTTAAAATGCGACGACCACCCCCTTAAAATGTAAAAAATGCTAAAATCTATGCACTTCAAGGATTCCAAGGAGATTAAGGACCCTTTAAGGAGGTATATCTGGCATTTAAAACCAATCGTACAATATTGTCCGAGTTGGTTTTTTTTTAAATCAAATTTTTAAAACAGCTTGATGATGCGAACCGCGAAACGTTGCAGTTATTAAATTATTAAAAATAAGTTACAAATTTGTGAAGCGTGTTGCGAAAACAAGTTTGAAAATGCACAATTTTTCCCCAGCAGCAAAAAACTTGAGCAAGTATCATACAAATTAGTTTTAACTTTCAAAATAACGCGGAAAGATAACAGTCAACCATATGTTGGGCAAGCGATACTGATTTAACGTTTTGGTCGTTCGTTAAAATGAAAAAAACTCAATCTCGTAAAATTTTTTAATTTCTCTCATTTGATATGAGAAATGAAAATATTAAGCGGAAAAAATCCTTATAAATGTTGGTATGGAATTTGTTTCACTTTGCGTTAGTTTTTTTTATCATATATACTGCGCGCACTGCTTTATTACGTAACAATATGAGTAAAGTCTAACTGAACGCTACGTCTGTAGCGAGTGTTTAGACTGAACGACCTCTTTGTTCAGACTTTCAAGTCTGATTTTATAAGGTTTCTAAGTGAACTTCTGCTGTAGTTTGCTTGAATGCTTATCCTGCGATGATTGACACAATACTTTGTATTTGATATACGTGACCTATTTATTAAGTCATTCAAACAGTCTCAATAGATAAATCTCTGTACCTACTCGAATATACTATTATCTCGGTGTGCCGAGCTTATCTTGATACTCGAGGGAATACAGAGTTGATTGCCCTACTTGCCTTTCATTGGCTCGTAAGCAATTTTAGATCTAGTGTAGTAGTCCAACTTAAGCAAGGCTCATACACTAGCATACACGACGTTGTCGAACACTCAGAGATCTACGATTGTTGGTTTCTATACCTAAGTCTACGACTCGATGTATTCAACTACTCGGTCCGATAAACTAGATAACTAGTTTCATAACGACTCGTTGGGTTAACGACCCTGTGAGTTATCCCTCGTGTTTCCTACGTATTACTGCGCGTTACGTTATGAAAAGAAGCGTGTTTATCACATAAGTTATGTCACATTACAAATAATTATAAGCCTCAATTTTGTCGGTAAAGGGGATGCACGGTTTAAGATATACTTTTTCTATCCAGTTTTTTACAGAGAATTCATTTTTTCCATTTTCATGATATTTTAATGAATTTTTCTGTGATACACGAATTTTGGATAAAATTAAGAAAATAGACTCTTACGTCGGGATGAAGATTTTTTATAAGTCAAAAAAGATTTATTATACTCGATTCACCCATAAGGGATTTTTTAATCAAAGCAATTAAAAAAAACTTTATTTATGCGTGCAAATTGACATGCAGAACCCCCTTAACACTCCAAGGCATATAGCCCCTGAAAGACTAAATCAACTTTAAATCAGCCAAAAAAGATGAAAAATGATTGCAGAAGCTTCTCCTTCTGATACATTTTAAAATTTAACAATGTTAATTTAAAAATATTTCTTAAAAATTTTTTGGATATCAGGTTCAAATTTTATGACGAGTTGATTGGTAGACAAGTTTTCGCTTAAGTTTTACTTCCGTAAAAAACTTTTTGACCGAAATTAGAAAAAAAATTTCCAAAGGCGCAAGTTTTTATGAAAGTATTTTGAGTACCATTTGCAACAAAAATAACCTTCTGGACATATCTGGAGCAAAAATTTTTCTTTGGGAGTGATATTTCATAATATCTTATAACGATATTAGTATGGATAAAATGATATGTTTTGAAAGCATGTTAAATTTGTTGAAATCATGCCAAGGTGGTACTCTTATGTCATATTTGCCTTGATATTGCAATAACAATCAAATAATTTCATTAAATCGAGAAAACTAACAATATTTTCTTAAAAAACCTGATTTTTTCATGAATATTTTGAACTTATTAAGAAATATTTTATGATTCGCAAAAGATACAGTCAATCAGACAAAAGTATTTTAAAGAACAGCATTGAGAAATTATTACAATAAACATACCTTTTCTGGAGCCTTATATGAGGAAGTATCACGTGGTTTGATGAACCTTTGCTTTTCAAAAGTTTTTTTCTAGAATTAAACATAAAATTTTTAGTAAACAAACAAAATTTAAAAAATATAATTCTTCAACTTGATCATAAAGGAAAAATTGGAGGTTGATCTTATTAGATTTTTCTGTAAACAACGCTAACAAAATAGCCTTCTGAAAGGCTATCATGCCTTGGCGAAATTTTTTTATATGCTTCGGAGGGTTTAGCGGCAGACTTAATTCAGTAGAGTTTCAGTTTCGTCTGTTTATCTAGCAATTGAAGTAAGATAAGTTTATAACAATCGACGCTGCTGAGTCAACTCCGCTTATTTTTTTTTGATTCAGCGCGAGTTTGTGAGTTTATTTAATTCCGGCTTTTAGAAATAAAAAAATCAACTTTTTTGAATGTTAAGAATACAATTTTCTGAGGAAATATTTTCAGTGGCATTTACGGACACTTATTGTCTAACCACTGATTTCTTAGCGTGACTATTTTTTTAATTGGCGTGATACTATAATTTCAAACTAAATTTAACGTTCTAAATCAGACGACTACGAACTGGATATGTATACTTAATACCGTAGCGTAAAAATCCGAGTCTATAAATATCATCTGGACAAAATATCTAATTCTAAATATCAATGAAAAACCTTATTATCCACTGAAAAGGTCAGCTAATTAACTTCGTCGCAGATACCGTCACGAATCTTATAACCGCATAGTAGTACAAAAGGGACTGGTTAAAGTAGGAAACTGTCAGTCGAAAAAGTTGAGATAATCAACTAAAGATGAAATCATTTTCAATAATTTTTTGGGTCGCCGCGGGTTTTGAGTTTCCAGCAAATAATCAACGATCAGAATCTATTTCGACTTGTGCTGCACGAGCTAATAGACCAGGGTGAAAAATACATTATTTTGAACAGAGAAATTAATTTTTCATTGAGTCGAAATTTTCTTTCGATTTCTTGAATTATTACAGTCATCGCTTTCTAACTGGTTCAAATATCGACCTCACAAAATTGTACAAGTTGGGGAATTTGAACCAGTAGGGAAGTTTTAACTAGTAAGGGAAAATTCCTTTACTTTTGAGTCGAAGGCTTTCAACGATAGCTCCATTAGAGATTCAGATTGCTTCATTGTTTTTTTATCAGAATAGAATCCAAAAACATAATGTGTTTCCGAAAATCAAGAAGACTCTTTTTATTATTTAACGAAATTCTGTCTTCAGAGGCTATCATAAATATGCGCATAAATTTGAAAAACACCTTCAAAAATAGTATCCAGATTATAAATTCCAGAAGGACCAAATCAAAAGCTTTTATATAATTTATATAATTTCAATTTATGTAAATTAAATGATTTTGGAAAATTTCCCACAGAAAATTTCCCTTCAGAAATTTTTTTGAAGAATGTTGATGCTGTACCGCTCGTACAGTAAAGCCAGACACTACATTTAAATTAATTTTTTGAATCGAAATTGCCAATTCGCACCCTAAAATAGACGTTTTGAGTATAACAACGACCCAATCTACCACGTATGCATGATGGATACTGATCTTTACTTAGAAGAATACAATCCTTATGGAACTTCAATCTTCTCTTATGCTAAAGTTCAAGAACTTTCAGTCAAATATCACCCACACGGAAATGATTTGATCTTTGGATATCCATCACCAGATTGTGGGTGTTTTCCAGGCTGTAACGACTTTCTCACGCCATCAGGGGTTCATCATACAAATTTCTGTTGCAGTGACTGGCAATCCATTTGCGTGAATCGTGAGTTCAATAACCCAGTTATAAAAATTTCAATCCTTTGGTTATTTGTTCTCCTTAAAATTTAGCTCGCATAATTTTAAAGTTTTATTTTATTTTATAATTTTTATACATATTGATTGTGTACATCATGTTCAAGTAGCCTGATTAGCAACAGTTTACTTGTACAATCAATTCATACTTCCAAGATCAAGCGTGAAAAATAATTTTTCCGTATTATTAATGCTGCTGCTTTTTACGGTATTAACCAGCCTCACTTTGATCATGAATTTACCGAATAAAAAAGGTAGCCCTAGGAGTGTATTGACCTTACTTGTAAAACTCTCAAAAAGTTTCCAAAAAATATAGACAATTAATTTTGAAATAAAAAAGCCTTATTCATTTGAATATTTTTTGACCTTAGGTTTTTATAATAATGGGAGTATTGTCCCATAAAAAGTTACTTGTTATTGTTCTTAGTATTGAATAATTCAATTTTTTTTTATGCGCTAGAGAGATCTACAATTTGAAACTTTCGAATCATTTTCTCAAGCAATAATTTCGTGCTTTATTGTTGAGGGGTGCGATATACCTAGGAAGCGAACCGGCAAACTTTCTGACTAAACCATAACAGCTGACCTTAATTATTCGAGCTAACAGGCTAAATGTACCTCAAGGAAATTAATTCTGAGCGTGAAAAAATCTCTTTCAGCCCTCAAGTGGCCAGAAAATGACTTACCAAAACTGCTTTTTTATGAATAAATTGAAATTTAAGCATATTTGACTTCACTTTTTTGAATTACAAACAACACAGCCGTGCTCACAAAAAAATTTACTGAATTTTCCCAGAAAAAATTTTGGAAAAAAATATTCGAAAATTTTGGAAAAAATTATAAGTCATTTTAAACAAAAATGCGTAGGCGGAAAATTGTAAATCATTTAAAATGTATAGCCGCGTGCCCCAGCGCGCGCCCTTATTTGGCATGGTAGTGTAAAATTATCCATAGATTACGACTAACATAGTGGCTTAAGTCCGAGAACCTCCAAGATATATGAAACCAGCAATTTATTTTCAAACTGGTTTTTTCACTGGTTCAAATACCGGCAGAACATAAAACAAATTGTGCATTTTTTTCGTTTGAAATTGTACGCTTTAATTGTTTTTCCCGTATTTTGCTAAACCCCCTAATTCAAAAGTTAGATTTTGGCCCGGTTCGTGCCCTAGATTTACCCGGAAGATTGGAGTCATTGTAACTCACGAAAATAATTAGCTAGTCCAGTTTTTGGGCTTATTATTGTTAGTTAACCAAGAATTAATATGTTAGAGCTCCTTAAAATAATTTTAATCGATTTAAGGAAAGATTTGAGTTCAAGGTTTCATCTTTGAAATCGTAAAAATTGGAAAACAATCAAAACGTAATGAAACCTTTCCGAATTTTTCGACGAAAATTTTTTCAGTTTTTTATTTTCAAATGTTTGGGTTAAAAAAAGGGCCAATTTAACTTTTTTCATAGATGCCTACATATTTTCTGACCGCCGTTGGAAAGAACATAAAATCTTTATTTTTCATCTTTTGTTGACTTTTTAAGAAATATCATATAAATTATCCGCAAATCAAGTCCAAAATTTTTTATTATATGTTTTCTGGTATCTTTCAGATCTCCGTATGTCAACTAATAGGATGGTCACGCGATTATCATTTCTCAATTATGGATGTCACTTACAATACCCTGTTGCACAACCAGTTGGTGCCATTTGGACTCATTTTTTTGAAATAAAATTCTTGCAAAAAATTCTCATTTAAATTGTGGGTGTTATAGACGGCAATTTTTTCGATAGTCAGGACATTTTTTAATATCACAACGCAATTGAAGGTCAATTTTTATCTCAAAAAAGATGGTTTTCTCTACTTTCGGCCATTTTTCATAAAAAACTTTTATATTAAGATTTCTTCATGTGCAGAATTTTCAAGGTACTTTTTAACGAATAACACCCGAAAAAGGGTGAAGTTTACTAATATTGTCTTAATAAAATCGTAAGTCGGGTTAAGTAGAAAATGGCGTTGCAATAAAAAGTATTGTTTTATATTTCCAGAAATACTTAGTTATGTTGAGAAAATAAAAATATGAAAATTTGCAAGAATAAACACTTTCATTAAAGATAAAAAATTAAATTATAGATCATATATCGACTTGATAAAATGGGGTAGATAGTAATTCGCAGAAAATGTAATTCGTCGAAAAATCGAAAATTTCAATTTTTTAAATATAAAGACAATTTTTTGTAAAAATTCTTTCGGCTCATCGTTTCCAGTGCCAAACTTTAATATGGTAAGTTTCAAAACATAATTTCTCAATAGTTTATTCTAGAAGTTTTTGCCAAAAAGGCACTATTTTCATACGGCCAACACGTTGCTCCTGGATCCGCGACGCTAACTGTTACTCATCTAAGCGGGGGCGGGTAAAACGCGCCAACCAATCAGAGACGTTCGGAAATTGCGCAATTCCCCGCAAAATATTTTAATCCAATTAAATTGCTTCTGGAAGCACGTGAGTAATAAATGAGTCATAACAGAAGAAATTAATTTCCACGCTTGTTGCCGGGCGCATCGTGTTGAGTGTAGAAAGAGAGTTTTTTAGCCTCAACTTTAATAATCTTCGACATAAAAACATGAAATATTGGGTTTAACGATGAAATTAACCAATGAAAAAGATGACCAAGATGATTTTTAAGTTAAAATTGTTTTTATATTTAAAAAATCGAAATTTACGATTTTTCGACGAATTACATTTTCTGCGAATTACTATCTACCCCATTTT
>SCLH01001967.1:57987-111224 GCA_004367855.1 Oikopleura vanhoeffeni | reverse complement strand
GAACAATTTCAGAATCATTTTACTAGAAAATTCTGTAAAAACCATATAATTAATTTTTAACAGAGCGATAGCAAATCAATTGAAATTTAATATGACGTAGTTTTAAATAAAAAGAAAGGTTTAATTTTATCTTATTATTGCACTTTTAAGTGTAACTGGAGGTAATTTTCGCAATTTTTTTTCTTATCTTCATCAAATGCCTTTTAATTCGTTTAAGATTTTTTTAAATTGTATGGCAAATTGGCTGAATATCATTTTAAGCAAATAAAAAATGTATGTTAATAATTTATTTTTGCTTATATATCAATTACGGGGGCTCTTGGTCCCTTTTAACTAGTTTTGAAGCAAATCTTTTTATTTAATTCGGCTTTTCAAAACAATTCATTTGATAACATTCTTAGATAGCTCAAACTGAGCACATATATCTCGTGAAAAATAAAATTAAAAAAATTAGTTCATCGGATCAATTTATTTCAATTTTTTTCTTAGATTACTGAGATTGTTAAATTACTATTTTTAATTAAAAAATTGGTAACAATCGTCGGATTCGGACCAATTTTTTAATTTAATTATTTACCAGATGTTTGTGCTCTGTTTAAGGGTATCCCGGTTCCTAAATTTTATGCAGTTATTATGTCATAAAAATGCACCAAATCAATTGTTTATGTTTTGAACGCATAAAACAACCCAAATGACAACAAAAAACATTTAGAAAATTTTGCGTTTTTTCGATTTTTTTCTGAGTATTTTTCTCGAAATTATGTTTAAAAATACCGTTTGTGTCAATTTGACTCTTAAAACTCCAAAATATTGGGTTGACGTTTTTTTGGAAATCTTTTTACGTGACCTTCAAAAATTCATATTTTGAGTTTGGCGTCGAAATTGAAAAAAACGGCTCCTCAAAAGTTTCTATTTGTTTCGAGCTACCGTTTGCAGAAATTTGAGGGAATTTTGAAATTTAACCTAGGAGGAGATAGATTTTCCGATTATCAAAGTCCAAAAAACGGTCCTTTATCGCATATTCTAGAAAAAAATTAGCACTTATCGACAAAAGCGCTCCTCAGAAGTTTTAAATACTAATTATACAGGTTATATTAAAATTAAGGTTTATTTCAAAATAAAGCCTGGGAGAAGATAGATTTTCCGTTTTGACTTAGGTTTCCCTGTTTCGCTTATGTGTCTGGGAGTGTGTGCATGCAAAAAAATTTGACACATGTTTTACGCAAGATGAAGGCTAGTTTCACAAACTGGCTAATCTGAATAATATCCTTGACGCCGTGTTTGGCTAATATTTTATCGAGAATATGTCAAATGAGGGACCGGGATACCCTTAAGCTATCTAAAGATTCAATCGGATGAGTCGTTAGCAAAAGCTGAATTAAATAACAATTTGTGGCTAAAAATCTAGTTAAAAAGGTCCAGGAGCCCCCGTAATCGATATGGCTCAATTTATGAGAATGGCGACGCGTCGTCAGAATAGAGTCTTGGTACAAATTCATGTCTAAAGTCTACGAGTTAAATTTGGTCGAAATTCATGGTGCAAGGTTGAATAGTTCTGAAAAATTCAAGAAAACGCAAGCCTTCCTCTTTTTGGTCCTTCCCCGGGAAGGGAAGGGAATGGAACGATTTTCAAGGAGAAGGAGGGGAAGAGGGGAACGACAGCTAGGGGGGGGGGGGAAGAAGAGGGAAGGAAAAATCTGGGGAACGTTCCATTGTCTTATGTCTTAAATTGACCACCAAAATACTCTATACAAGATGTGCTTTAAAATTGATACTCATTTTTAAATTCTTCAGTCAAATCTTACCTGCGAACTGCGTTTGCATGTTTTTCGTAATTATCACTATGATTTTTAATTTTCGCTCTAAATTTCATTTGGTAAGTTTAAATTTAAGGTTTAAAAATGGAAAACTAATATGGAAAATTCAAAAGTGAGCTTATGAGATGATTTTATAGAAGTGCGAAAAAACTAAAACCACCTTTAAAGGAGTGGCATCGAAATTTGTTTTTTAATTTTCATCTTCAATAAAAGTGTCCATTCTTGCAAACGTTTATATTTTGAATTGTAACTTTCATTGGAACTCCATTTCCAACTTAACCCGACCATAGATTTTTTTTGTTAGACGATATTATTAAACTTCAGACACGCCTATTACACCCACAAATTTATTTGGAATTTTTGACAAGCATAAAATTTTTAAATATGTACTGCCAAATGGCTTTTATCGAGTGTACAGCCGAGTGTCAAAAATTTCATCGATACTTTAGAAATGAAAATCGCGCGACCAACTCATTAGTTAACAAACGGATATTTAAAAGGTACATAACAATTAAATGATTGATTCTACCTGATTTTTTATTGATAATTCTAAAATCCACAAATTTAAAATTTTGGACATAATTTGCGGAAAATTTTCATAACATTGCAATAAAAATCGACAGAAAATTAAAAATTAAGGTTTTATGATTCTCCAAAAGGCTGTCAGAAAATATGTGGGCGTTTCTGAAAAAAGTGAAAGTAGCCATTTTTCTGGTTTTTTGTCACAGATTTGAATATGAAAGACAACAAAAAAATATTTGCGGAAAATTTTCATAGTGCTTTGATTTTTTTCAATTTTTTACGATTTCAAAGATGACAAATCGAGCTCAAATCTTTTCTCAAATGAATAAAAAATTATTTTAGTGAGCTGGAACACATTTGTTTTTGTTTACCTAACAATAATAAGCACAAAAAAATAAGTAATTAATTATTTTAGTAAGTTATATTGACTCCAGATGGAAACATTCACAAAATAATTAAACAAACAGAAAAACACTTATTTGTGACCCTCAAGCATAAATCTGACTAAAGAGGTCAAACTAACGTTTTTGATTTCAATCCGGATTTTTATTTATTAAATTGGTAAAAAAATAGGAAGATCACATAAAAAAAAGAATAGACTATAGTTATTTTATGAACTAGAACATGCGAAATATTGTGCACCAGTAGCAGCACCACCGATAAGTTGTTTTCGAGATGAAGTGGTCGACGACGAAATTTTAGATCAGGGACAGTTTTATTGAAAAATTTGAAAGTATAATTCGAAATTTGAACAATTTTAAATAAAACTACAAGGTATTTCCATTCACTCTGAGGAAATTCCGATGTTGTATTGAAAATGAACCTGTGGTTTGTCCAAAATGCAATAGATCGGCACAACTAAAAAAAAAGTATTTCTGGATAATAACATGATTGTTAAATTATTATTTATCCAACCAAACTCGCTCAATAGACGAAAAAAATGTTCTTCCGTTCAATTTTTTTCAAATTCAGAATGGTCGCTAGGGTGTCCGCAGTCAAAACTGATTTTCTCCAAATGGCCTTTAAAATCTGAGACATTTTCAAGACCAAAAAAAATAAGGTTATATTTGGTTTCTCTTTATTCAGACCACAAGGTCACCAAAAACAAGTTACTGAGTTGTGCCTCTGGCGCAAAAGTGTGTCAGACATAAACGCGTTTAAAAAAATCAGATAGTGGATAATTTGTAACAATCTAAGATGAAAAAAGTCGCAGGTGACATTGAAAATTAATTAAGATTTAAATGTCGAAGACAAAAAAACATGGATTGGCTTTTCAATTAATTATTGTTGCGTCTGTACAGAAATTCAAGCCAATTGGTTTGAGTCTAGGCAAGGGTTGGCACTCCTTCATTTTTGTCTTTGGACACCCTTATTTCAACATTTGATTTGTAAATTTGCGTAGGTTGCTGGTCAATTTTGACCAAATTCTGTCATTCTGTATATGTTTTGCAATAGTTTCCTTTCATAGAAATATTTAGTTTCGATCGAACTATTTTTTCCGGGTCCACCCTAGTCTAGATACAAAATTCCTGAAATATGTAGCCACGGATAGATAAAAAATAAATAACCAATTATTTGAAATTTTAAATCAGATAAAATGTAATTATCTTTTCTTGATCCAATTGAAAGTACTCAAAACGTCCCAGATAATTTTAATCAAATACCTCACATGGGATCACTTATTGTGGGAATTCGACGAAATTTCCTTTTATTTTGTAACATGCGTCAACCTGATGTTTCAAAAACAGACAAATTCCGAAAAATGAAAATTGAAAATGAGAATATATCGATCACGGGCCCTGCGGTCACTTTTTGCCATTTTTTTTCTTCACAATTCAACCCAAGTTTCTCTCAGGTCCACGAAAGAGATTGTTTTTTGATCTGGGGACCCACAGTTCACTTTATGCCATTTTTCACTAATATTTCAGTTTTGCCCAAACAAACATTTGATTTGGGGGCCCACCGGTCACTTTATGCCATTTGTTACTCATATTTTAGTTTTGCCCACGCATTATTTGATTTGGGGGCCCATCGTTCACTTTATGCCATTTTTAAGATCTGAGTTAGTGGCGCCATTGAGCTCTACAAAATAAATCGCAGAAAAAGATCTCACCTGGGAATATAAAAAAGCAAATTGTTACTTGTATAGGCCTTTCTGATTGAAAATTACAGTTATTAGTTTTATTACTACAGAAAATCGCTCTGTTATTTTAAAAGGATAATTATTTATATCAGGTACTCGTATAGTAGGGCCTTTTTGGTTAAAATTAATATCTAATTTGGAAACTTATTCATTTTAAATAAATGTTATTTAAAATTAAACGAAGCAAATAACATTCCATTTATCACTTTCTGGTTAGAATGCGTAGTCAAAGAGAATTTTCTTTCGTCGAAAACGATCGAGATTAAACATGCGGGGGTGAGAAAATTGGATTGTGTTGAGTGATCACGCCATGTGTGAGTAGGTTGATTGAGGAGAAGTATTGTTAGGGTTTCACTCGGGGCTCTCTGCGCCCCATACGGCAAACGCTACACAGAAACAATAATCGCAAATTCTTTTTCTATTTTAGGCTTAATATTGCAGTCACAGTATTCCCATTTTCATAAGTAAAAATAAAAAATAATCCATTTTTTGAAGATAAAAGTTTTTTATAACTTTCTTGCAATTAAAAAATTAATTTAATCAATTAAGAGAACGAAAATTTAGACGGATAGTTGACACAAAAAAATTCGGTACAAACGGGCTTCCAGATTGCAAAAATTTTAATATAAAATTAAAGTTAGTATTACCAAAAAACTATAAAAATTTAAAGTTAATAATTATGAACTTAAAATCGTCTTAATAATAAAAAAAAGCAGAATCGAAAAAAACACGAAAATTTGTGTAATCTTTTAATAATTAGGTCGGTAGTACACCTTTTATCACCTGAAATTAATTTGGAGCATTTTCAAGTCTCAAAACCTCATAAAACCAGCGACCAGTCCCCCCTTAAGAGGGTGTCGCAAATTTGAGCGTCTTCCGAAGCCATTTCCTGCCAAACTAGCAAAAGTGATATTCTAAAACATTTGTAACTAACAGAACCATTCGCGGTTATTTGAAATTAACAGTAATCTGAATACAACCCACCTACGCCGACACCTACGCTTTTGAAAAGCTTTTTAAAAACACGCAGGTTCGTCTTTTCTCCTTCAATGTTGCACCATTTTTATATTTTTTTGTGTCAGGCTCCGGAGAAGCCTAACAAATAATTCAAAAAGCGCTTTGTTTGAAATTTGTTTTCAGCGTTCAAAAACGCAAAAAACAAACAAATAAATTTTGTGAATGGTCAGCTAGAGAGGCTCAGGCAAAAAGTATCTTCCCCACCAGTTTGAGAGATACAGTTTGACTCATACTGACAGACAAGACTTGTTTGACAATGCATTAAAGATTTTTTAAATTTTCTGCTTCGGCGTGTCTTGGGGGCCATGTCAACTTTTTCATTTTTAGCCAAATTTTTTGTGATGGTCACTTTGGGAGACTTTTGCAAAAGGTATCTCCTCTACCAGTTTAGAAGATACAGTTTCGGCTCATACTGAATTTGAAAGCACAGGACTTGTTTGACAATCCATAAGAGATTTTTTTTTAATTTTGATTCGCGTCTCTTGGGGGCCATGTCAACTTTCTTTTGAGCCTTAATTTTCACAAAATTTAGAAACCAGAAAAAATGTTTCAAAATAATTTTTCCGTAAATACAAACACTTTTAAGGATTTTGGTGCATTTTTAACTCGGTTCGTCAACAGAAACAAATTGGGCCGCACTTTCAATTTAAACCATAAATAAAATCAATAATTTTTTTTCGTTTCTGGCTTTTTTTGTCGCCGAAAGCAAATTCCGAGTAAGAGACAATACTGCATTATTTTGAGGCTTCTTTGGAGCCTGACACAAAAAAAATATGAAAAATTTGTGAAAAATTGAAGGAGAAAATTCATTCTGAGTGTTTTTTTTTAGGGGCTTTTTAAAAAGTGTAGGTGTAGGCGTAGGTGGGATTGTTTTAGATTACGTGTTACATTACAATCACCGTGAGGGTTGTTTCTTCAAGATGCAAAAGGTTTTTGGTATCAGGCACTCAGTTTATCCAAAAATAGCGTCGTAACTTCAAAATCTGCGACACTCACTCCTTTAAGGATACTGGTCGCATTTTAAGGCCAAAAAACAGGGTTTTCAGCTCGCTCAATGAAATACTAGAAACGCAACGAACATATGGATTTAGTTTAGGATAATTGAACATTAATCTTGCTTCCACAAAAACAGATCGAGGCCTTGATTAGCCGACCAATCAGGAACGACCTTTCAAAGTGGCACTATTTTTTCACTTCAAAGCCTACTCCTCCTGATTTGAAGATAGAGAATACCTTTATAGCTTTTATGACCAAGAGAACGTGGCAGAGCCTAGTGTTTTACTCAAAAAAATTCCATCCGGCGCTTAAATGAGCAAAAAACTTTTTTTTTTTTGTTGTCCAGTTGTTTGCTCATTTAAGCGCCGGATGAAATTTTTTTTGAGTAAAACTCAACTAGGGGCTCTGCCACGTTTCTGTGGTCATAAAAGCTATAAAAAGTATTCTCTATCTTCAAAAGCTCAGGCGAGGGAGTAGGCTTTTGAAGTGCGAAAAATAGCTGCACTTTTGAAGGTGTCCTTGATTGGTCGGCTAATCAAGAGGCCTCGATGTGTTTTTGGATGAGCAAGATTAATGTTCAATTATCCCTAAACTGAAATCCATATGTTCGTGCTGTTTTGTATATTCATTGAGGCGGACGCTGAAAACCCTGTGTTTGGCCTTAAAGCGACCAGTACTCCCTTAAGGAGCAAGGATGGGCGTCCGAGCTAAATATCTGATTGGAAATACCGAGCCGGTCCAGGCAACGAACAGATCATTTTTTCCAATCACGATCACGTTTTTCTAATTGATCCGATGCTGATGTCAATTTTGGGATGTGCCTTAAGCGATCGGATACTTTTTGCGTAACGTGAAGCTAATAAAACAAAACTTTCTGTCAAGGGGGTACAGATCGGTTCACAGAATTTTCTTAAAAAACTTGAGAACAGACTAATTAAGCAAAAAACTGAGAATAAATTTTTTTTATTGGTTACAAAGTTGGTCAGGCTGCGAGTTTAACATTGGAAGTTCCAAAATTTTTTATTAGGCAGAGGCTCCTGCACCACTTAAGTGAGCGACGTAGAGCCCTCATTACGGATGAACCGAATTCATAAAAAGCCGTAATTATCTATTTTTGTAAAAGCCCACTAAGCGAGGTCATCAATTCAGATTTAAAATTTTTTATTAATCGGGCGAAACTGAGCAGCAAAGATTGGGCTTGATCACTTACTTTCATTGGAAATAGGGATATTTTGTTAACACATTTCTTTCTTATTCGCACTATTAAGACCTTGGCTTCACAATTATTTACGATTTTTAATCTATTTTTTCCAATTTCTCATCAGTAGACGATTAGCAGCGCAATTGATCGAAAAACGCGAAAAAGTGCAGTTTGTAAAATTTTTTTTTGAAAATGATCAAAATGTATCCGGTTCATCACCGATAACCGCATTTCAGAGAAAATGAAAATTGTCTCATTTAGAACAAAGACTCAAATAAAAAAATGCTCAATCAGATTTGTAAATTTTTCATAAAAGTTTGTCAAACCGAGCAATTCATTTAATCACTCACTTGCCATCGAAAAATTAACTACTAAAACTGGGAATTTTCACTTTGACGTAAGTCAACTTTCTTATTAGTGTATCGTGGCTTTCTTTCGATCGTTTTTCGTAAAAAAAGAAGCACATTTCTTCGGAAATTTTTCACGTGACCTTCAAAAAGCGCTCTCTAGAGGATTATATTCTGTCTGTGCTAGTGTTTGCTGAATATTGAGTGGATTCCAAAATAAAACCTATGAGGAGATAGACTTTCGTGAAAAAATTGCAAAAATTGGTAGTTTTCTGCGATTTTCAAGAAAAACTGAATGATTTTTGAAAAAAACGCTTCTAGAGGACCTTAGTTCATAGTCATACGGATATGTTACAATTTGAGCTGACTTCAAAATATACCTTGGGAGGTGATAGATTTTGAAATTTGGTCGAGGATACCTTGTAGTGGTAACTATCTCAGAGTGTATTGGAACAAAAAGTCATTGAGCAATGGTTTTGAAAAATTAAGGGTAGATTTTTAACATGGCTGATCTTATCTATAAGTAATTGTCCTATAGTTCTCTGTTAGGCTAATTTCTCATCCAGAAAAGTCAATTTCCAGCGACAGTACCCACTTAATCTACAGGTTTTTTCAAACAGCTCTTTGTCTCTTAGGGTTAAAAGATTATATTATTACTGATTTCAATAATTTTGTTCAGAAAATGACGGAATAATAATTTTAAACTCAGACAATTCCAAATAAGAGTTTTATTTTTTTTACGGGATTTTAAAAAATATTCTTTTTCGATTAAAGTTATGATTGAAAAATTTTTCAATTATAGTGGGGTCCGATAATGCCGGCCCAATATCGCCGAATATGCCAAAATCGCAGAAGAAACTTACGCAATTTCAGGTTTTTTAGCTTAAATATTCGAATGTCATATCGCCGAATATGCCGATATCGCCGAATGTGCAAATATCGCCAAAATATGAAGAGTTTATTTCAAATTATGTGTTGGCGTCATGATTGACGTCATTTTGAAGTTTAAATGTCCAAATTAACTCTTTCCAACTTTTATATGAATGTGTTCGGTCAAATATTTAATTTACGAATGTATGATGATAAACTTCATTTGAACCTACTAAAAACTCTCACAATAATTAAAAAATCGACATATAAAGTCTTTTTCACTGCCTTTTTTTCATTTTAAGAGCAAAAATTTGTTTCACAAATTTTGACTATTTATCTTCAAAAATTTACAAATTTATAAGATTTGACAAAATTTTTAAAAATTGACAATTTTTGTTTAATTCGACAATTTTTCTAAAACTAAGGTTCTTTTTTATAAACAAATTTATAAAAATTCGAAAATTTTTTTGAATTGAAAATTTTTCTAAAATTTCGTAAATTTTTCTAAAATTGGTAATTTTTCTAAAAATTGGACAAACTTTCAAAATTGAAGAATGTTTTAAAATTTAGAGAAATTTTTTAAAAATAAGAGATTTTTTTTCTGATAAGAGAATTTTGTTAAAAATTAATGAATTGTTCAAAAAATAAGAAATTTTTTTAATTCAAGCGATTTTTCTCAAAAAATATAGACAATTAAAATTTCAGGCTGCTTTTAAATTGAAACATAAATTGGTGTACTTAACGGCAAAAATTTTGAAATTGTCTAAAGAAACTGTCAAATGTCAATGAAAATTATTAAACTTATAAGAAAATTTAAAATTCTTAAAAGTTACAAATTTTCTACAAATGTAGAGAATTTCCAAATTTTTGTTGCAGGATGAAAAAGAAAAATGGTCAAGTTTAAAGAAAGTATTCAGTTTTTTAACAGAGTTTTTCAATTTATTATAATTCTCAATTCTTTCAAAAATTTTTCAATTTTTGTTTAATTTTACAGAAAATTGATTAGTTCGAAAATTTTCCGTTAATCTTTGAGAGTATCAATTTCCAAAAAAAATATCGAATTTCTTTCAAAAGTTACATATTCGAAATGTCAAATTTGAAAAAAAACTTGATTTTTTAAAAAGTTTCGAATTAGTTCGAAAACTTTAAAATAAACGTAAAAAACTCCCTGCACCGACCTTGACCCGATGAAGAGTTTAGTTCCCTACAAATTAAAATAAAACATTATATTTTTTTCTGCCGGTTTTAAGCTCAGTTTCTTGCTTAATCAAATGAAAACATTAAGCTTCTTCTAACGGCCTACTTGCCAAATTATAAAATACGAAATCACATTTTTCGAAACTTTACTAACAGTGAATTTTTGTTTTTAATTTATTTTTGTTTATAGAATGAGTCCCAAATCGGTCGAAGACGGATTAAACGAAGGTTTAAAGTTTTGAATGAATTTTGCTGAACATGAGCCCATAATCGGCTTGTCAACATTAATTTGCTTAAAACACAAAACTCCTTTGATCGGCATTTGGCCAGTTTTAGCTTCTTTATACACACATTAAAATTAAAGCTTAATTCCCCCTTTATCGGCCTCCGGCCCCATTTTGTGTTCATTTTTAAACATTATTAAATAAAAAATAAATAAATGTCCTTTTATTGGCCTTCGGCCCGATTTCGGGCTCATTTTCAGCCAAATTTATTTAAAAAACAGGCTCCTTTGATCGGCCTTTGGCGATTTTGGGCTTATTTTTTAACAAATTGTTAAAATATAATATCTCTTTTATTGGCCTCAGCCGAGGTCGAGTGTCATTTTTCGTATTATCAAATAGGAAATCATAAATCCCCTTGCAATCGCCTTGACGATTTATGGCTCATTTTTCCAACAAAATTTAATTTGAACAACTTTATTATTTGATCCATTAGCAATCGGCAAATGTTGAATTTTTTCAAAATTGAATCTGTGGAAAATATCTTCTCAAAATGGCTGTCTTAATTTTTTTGAAGATTTCCGTTACACAAAACGGCTGAATACTTTATTTGTTTAAAAAAAAAGTAATTTTCAAAGTAGCTTTAGTACATTAATTTGAAAAAGTCACTAAATAAACGTCAAAAAAAGGTAATGAAAAAAAAATCTTAAAAACTTCTAAAGAACCACTTAACTACTTTTCAAAAATTGATTTAAGTAAGTTTTGAAACAAAACCAGTACTTTTTTCACCACCTTATACCTTGAATTATACGGTCACGTGGTCATTTGGGCTATAGTGTAATGAGAAAAAAGTCTAGAATTTTTTTCTTATCCCGCTCAAAGGCTTTTTTAAAAGATTTAAATTTTTTAGCAGAAAAATTACTGTAATAGTAGTGAAAATTTTCATAAAAAAAGCACAAACGTCAATTATCAAATAGTTCGACTGGTCACTTTGTAATTGTCTTCCATACATGATAAGGGTCTAATTGCGATTAAAGGCCATCGAAGCACGGATGGCTCCAAAGACACTACGGGAGTAAAAAAGTTTTTTTTTTATATTTTAAGTGCTGATTTTGTAAAAAATTTAATAAAAATATGTAATTGCGTTTCAAGCATCAATTGGTGACGTGTTAATACTAAAAATTTAAAAATGTCAAATAGCTTTAATTTGTAATAGTTATGGGCATAAGTTATGCCCTTAATTGTGTGAAAATTTCAGCACTGTGAATCTTGTCTGAAAAGAGAGATTTTTATTTTTTCATCGCCATTTGATGCATTTTTTGAATTACTTTTTTCACACTTTGTTTTGATACGATTGTAGCAAATTATCCAAATTACCATATTATCAAGTGAAAAATATATATGTTGATACTGAAACAAGGTTATACGCTGTGATTAACACCTATGGTTACGCGTGACCATATAAAGATTGTGAGTCCACAATTGTTTGAGATATTATGAAAAAAAAGTGGCAAAGTTATAAACCCTTTTTTCATGACTTAAAGAAATTAAATCTCTAATGATTTTTGGCTGAAAATTTTAGTAACCTAGCATAAACACGTTTGAAAAACGGAAATTGTCCGATTTTGACAAGTTCGTTTTCAGCTGACTAAAACATGCAAAAATGTTTTTTGTTCCTGAAACAATTTTTGAACCTCTCATCTTATTTTAATCGTTTAAAAACGTTTTTTTTAAAAAAAATGGCATCAAATTCCAAAAACATAGTCATAAATTTTCAGAGTAGTTTTGAAATAATTAAAATGCGTTGTCTTCCTTTTGAGTCCAGTTTCGGGAGAATTCCGATTCCTTTCAACCCCCACTTGCAGGAGCGTGTTTCAGGAACACAGAGACCAAAAATATTTGAGGAGTGTCATTTTGGCCGGCGGAATATCGGAACAGACCCCCGATAGTTCCCTTTATTTTAATTTTTCAAGAATTTGGTGAGTTGTAGAAATTTCTCATCAGACCAGAAGTGCATTATTTGCATGCAATTTTCTGTTGTAATGCAGTTAAAACAGTACTGGAATAAGATAATGATCTTACAAGGTAGCAAATTTTATTGTGACAACGGCCCTAATTCTGAAAAATTAAGTAAATGGATTTTTATATGCTCAAATCAAAGTGAGTGCTGTGTTCTGAAACACTCTCGTGCAGGTTGGCGAGGGTAGGACATCTCGTGCAGTTGGAGTAAGGTAAATTAAATATATTGGTAAAGTTTTTAAATTTTATTCCATTTTTGTTTATTATCAATGATAAGTCATAATTATTAAACCTTTAATTTTTTTTTTTTTGGTTTATTATTAAAAATTAAAAACTTTTTTGGAATAATTATTAGTATAATAAAATCTTTATCTTCTCACAAGAATGGATTATTTTTATTTTTACTTATGAAAATGGGAATACTGTGACTGCAATATTAAGCCTAAAATAGATAAAGTAATTTGCGATTATATTTTTGATGTAGCGTAGCCGTCGGGGGCAGAGAGGTGGCAGGCACAATTCGGGCGGATGTTGCCCCCAGAATTCTTAAAACTGTTCGGGACAAACAAATTGTGAAAAATTCGGGATACAAAAATGGGAAACATAATTTGTTTGCCCCCCGATTCTGTTAATTTATTGATTTTTTTCTGAAATTCGGGGGTATTATATTTTTGTTTTTTATTTGCCCCCGAATAATCCAAAAACTTGTTATTTTCGAATAATGTCGGGGCATTCAAAATTAATATAATTTTCAATATAAAAAATAAACATTAATTTTAACCTTATGCTGAAAGTGATTAGATTCGCAAGACATATAGTTTTTCTTTATTGTATATTTATTCTCGACGTTTTAAGGTCAATTTTCAGTACAGTGATGTTTCATTTGTCATTGTTGATTTACACAATGTACTAAATGAACTAAACGCCGAATTAATATACAATAAGGGTAACTATATGTATTTACTCTATAAGTATAAATCTCAAAATCAATAAAAATAGAAAATATTAAATTAGGGTTTAGGTGAACTCGTGTGCCAGTGTACACCAGTAGGGTTTTTTAACAATATAAAAACAACTTTAAAATTTAATTCCTATGTTTGGAAGTTATTAGACTTTTGGATCAGGTAAAATCGTGTCAGTATACACGGTAGAAATCTTTATCTAAATCGAAAATAGTTTAATTTTCCCTATGTAGAAACTATTAGAGATGAGGGTTAGTTTTAAACTGCGTGTCCAGTGTACACAGAAGAGAAATTTTTTTCAATAAAAAAATTTAATTTTTAAATTTACCCTAAGTTGAAAGTATTAGATTAAGGTAGGTTAACTCGTGCCCTGTGGTACACCGTAGGGAAGTTTTTTGTTATTCAGGCGTTTCGTACGACGTGAAAAAAATCTTCAAATATGTCTACATTCAAGAGAGCTAGTAGTTAGAAAATAACGATATTTTTCTCAAGATAACGTCACGGTTTGCAGCAAAAACTCAGAATTCTAGATTTTTTTTGTGATAGGCTCACATTGCGAAATGTTCACATTTTGGATCCGAGTCGGATTCATCCGCTGATCAAAGGCTGCAGTTGAACCTGTGCTTACACATTGGATTTGTATAGCTAAAAATTCATCAATATGGAATCGGCCTCCAATTTTAGTGCACACCTGTTATATTTTCTGATCGAACAACAAAAATAACTTTTTAATTATACATTTTATGATCTAGAGACATCTGCCCCGAATTATCCAGAAAAGTGCCTTTTATAGATTCTGCGGGTCAAAAACAACAAATGTTTCAATCCCCTCAATGTTTGTAAAAAAAGGCATTTATTGTAAAAGTCGGGGGCAAATGAAAACAAATTTCAAATCCCCTGAATTATCTTGAAAAAACATGCCCCCGAATTATCCTAAATTAAGAATTCGGGGGCGAATTTCTTGTTTTTGTTTCCCCGAGTTGGACCCTTACCAGCAGAGAGCCGAGTTCAACCTGATCAAACTTTCCTCAATCAACTACTCGACATGGCGTGATCACCCAACACAATCCACTTGTTCACACCTCCGCATGTTTATCTCGATCGTTTCCGACGAAAAAAAATGTCTCTCTGGCTACGCATTCTAACCAAAAAAGTGATAAAGGAATGTATGTTGCTGCGTTAATTTTTAATAAAAATTTATCAAAAATAGATTAGCTTCCAAATTAGATATTAATTTCAAACCAGAAAGGCCCACTTTACGAGTACCTGGTATAAATATTTATCCTTTTAAAATACCAGAGCGATTTTCTTAGTAATAAACTAATAACTTTTAATTTTCAATAGAAAGGCCTATACGTAGACGTCCACCAATCGTTGTCGGCCAAAATCGACCACTTTTCTTGACCACAATTTAAACTTGACTGAACGTCTACAAAAACATTTCAGCAAATTTTTTTCCAGTTATAGAAAAATACTCGGAAACAATTTCAAAATTCTGAAAAAAGTGTAATATGACACCTTTATATTAGGATGGAAGTGTACCAAAAAATTGGTACTAACTACGTTCATAATCTGATCTTTAATTGGATAATTAAAATAATTCCTATATTTAAAACGGGCATCGCTTTTCTCACTACGTTTTTTTCTCGAAAAATCAGGTTGGGGAGCCAAAAATCTATAATTTTGAAATTTTTATATTTTTTCACAGAAAAAATGTTTTAATTTATCCATAAATGGCCTTCATCTAAGCGTTGCCAAAAAACTACTGATGTTCTGGCATCTGTTTTATTTAATGTAAATACTTGAAAAAAGTGAAACATCGCTATACTTTTGATCACGTGACTACCAAAATTTTTGTCAAATTTTTTCATTTTGCAACTTATCATCCACCCCAAGAAGTTTCGGAACAATCCACCCATTATTTCTATAAGTTTCGAAATTAATGGTGGACGTTGCTACCTCATACGAGTTAACAATTTGCTTTTTAATTATTCCCAGGTGAGATTCTTTATTATGCGATATTTTGTAGAGCTCAATGCGCCTCCAACTTAGATCTTAAAAAGTGGGCACACAAGTGACGGGGCCCCAAAATCAAATAATGCGGCGTGGAAAAAAATGAAATATAAGTAACAAATGGCATAAAGTGACCGGTGAGCCCTCAAATCAAATGTTTGTGTGGGCAGAACTGAGTATTTAGTGCAAAAATTGGCATAAAGTGAACTGAGGGCCCCCAGATCAAAAAACAATCTCTTTCGTGGACCTGAGAGGAAAACGTGGGTTGAGTTGTGAAGAAAAATGAATGGCAAAAATTCACCGGCAGGGCTTCGTATCAATATTAATTCAACCCCAAAAGCGGCACGTTCTCGAAATCTAGTGAAGTAATATTTTTTCCATTATACTTTAAACCTTTTTCCTCATGGTACGAATCATAATATTAAATTTCCTTTTCTTTATCAAAAACTAAAGATATAGTCCAGTGACTGATTGTTTATATTTGTGAAATAATAACAACTTCAAAGTCAAATATTTCAGACAATTTCCACGGTTGACACCATTCTCAAGTGTCCTGGTTGTGAACAAAAACATCAAGCGATTTGGTTTTTGGGAATCCATTTTATGAAAGTTAAAACTTCATACCATTGAGAATATTTCAACGTTTTTAACTTCCAATTTATGAGAATATTGAACTCACAAACGCACAACGTTGTCATCAATAATGTTCCATTTTTTCTAAAACCAATGATTTTTGTGGCTTGAGTTAATTCAAAATGGCACCGATTTTTTCCAAATTTTGGTTAATTTTCCGAAAAGTGTTTCTGAGGTTTTCAAAACACGTCACTCGTGCATTTTATGATCAAAAATGGGAAGCAAAAATCAGCCTTAATTCTTTCTCTGACTACCGCTTTAACTAAATGACAAAATCTAGACCTTGTTTTTATTGACCCAATCAGAAGCGTATCTTCCCAGCCGTCTGGCGGAAGGTAAAATCTGGCTAAAAAGGGTGAAGGTTTTTGAGCGAACAAAACTTTTCACACATATCGCCGGACCCTACTGTATTTGATTTAATCGCGTCACGTTGCAACGCGTTCTTCGAGAGTAATCGCACAAACCAAAGTAGCGGTGAAATGAATCGGTTATTGAACAATTCATATTATTATAAAATAAAAAAGAAACAAACTTAGAGCTCATTTTTCAGAAGAACTTTTGCCAATTTTCTAAAAAAATAAACTTATAGTATTGATACAGAGAGTGCGGGCGTTATATTTGGGAAGTTTTTCGCCAAAAAACCGCAACTATACGCGTTAATTCCAACTATACGCATTATTTCCAACTATACGCGTTACATTTCATTGATCACTTTCTCAAAGTTATGACGCACCTGATATAAAGAGGCCCACGGTTTGCGTCGTTCAATTTTCGATATAATTTTATTTTATCGACCATCGCCATATTGGAGCTCATTTCGACCCAGAAAAAAACTAACTCCGACAGGCTACCAAAATTATGGTTAAATGGGTTCTCAATGTTATATCTCGGAGAATTCCGATTTGCTTTAATTTTGTTCTTAACTTGACCTCAAAACGTAAAAAACTTTTTTTTTTTTTTTGTTCATTTTTGACCCTTTTAAAGTGATTTTCATAAATTTCCAGACAATTTTGCATCATGGCATGAGAGTTTCAGAGTGAGCATTAATATGGGACAAAACAAGTTCAACGACCCCAAATCTTAGGGGGTAAACGATTTAAGATGTTTCATTCGTATTTTAATTATTAGTAATATCATTAATTATTATTAAGGGTATCCCGGTTCCTAAAATTTCTGCAGAATTATGTCATAAAAATCACAAAACAATTGTTTCTGCTTCTGAACGCATAAACAAACCCAATTGGACAACAAAAAAATTTTCGAAAATTTTGCGTTTTTTTCGATTTTTTTCCTAAGTATTTTTTCTGCAAATTTATGTTCAAAAATAACGTTTGTGGTCAATTTGGACCACTTAAACTTCCAAAATATTCGGGTTGACGTAAGGCCAACTTTCCTTCAGTGTTTCCTCAGTTCTTTTGAGCCTACTTTTTCGAAAAAATTTGAGCACACCCATTTTTTTTTCGGAAAATTCTTTCGCGTGACCTTGAAAAATTCATATTTTTTGTTGGGGTTGAAATCTGAAAAAAACGCTCCTACAAAGTTTTCGTTTGTTTAAAAGCTGCTTTAGCAAAAATTTTGAGTAAATTTTGAAAATTTAACCTAGGAAGGAGTAGGAATTTCGATGAAAAAAGTCCAAAACCGTATTTCTGGACCGTTTTGTACGTATTGCTAGAATAAAATATAAGCACGGTATCGAAAAATGCTCTCCTACAAAGTTTTGTTTACTAATTATACAGGTTAGTGTAAACATTTAGGTTTATTTCAAAAATATTAACCTCAGAGAGTAGGAATTTCGGTTTTGGCTTGGTGGGCTCTTGTGCCGCTTATGTGTGAAGCGGAGTTGTGGTTCATACAAAAAAGTTTTGACAAATTTTTTTTGCAAGTGAAGCTGTTTCTACAAAACTGGCTAATCTGACATTAATATTCCTTGAAGCCGTGTTCGCTAATATTTTATCGAGAATATGTCAATTTACGGGACCGGATACCCTTAATCATTATTATTATTATTAATTATTATTAATTATATTAATTATTATTTAATATTATTAAATATTATTAATTATTATTTAAAATTATTATTAAATTATTATTTAATTATTTAATAATATTATTAATTATTATTAATTATTAATTATTTTATTATTATTAATTATTATAATATATAATTATTATTAATTATTATTATTATTTAATTATTATTATGATTTATTATTAATTATTATAAATTTATTATTAATTATTTATTAATTTATTATTAATTATTATTAATTATATTATATTATTAATTATTTATTTAATTATTATTAATTATTATTATTATTATTAATTATTATGAATTATTATTAATTATTATTAATTAATTAATTATTATTAATTATTATTAATTATTATTAATTATTATTAATTATTATTAATTATTATAATTATATTTAATTATTTATTAATTTATTATTAATTATTATTAATTTTATTAATTATTTATTAATTATTATTAATTTATTATTAATTATTATTTAATTTATATTAATTTATTATTAATTATTATTATTATTATTAATTTATTAATTATTATTTAATTATTATTAATATTTATAATTATTAGTTAATTATTGAAATGGGGTCAGTTCGAAAGTCGATGAAAATCTCATTATAAACTCTATTCAACTAATTTTGTAACGTGAGTCGCTGTAACAAAAAAATTGCTACTTTAAAAAAATTTGGTTATTTTTCGCAGAAGTAGTTTTTCAAAATGTTTTTCCAAACATTTTACCTTGTGCTCTCCGTTTTTAATCTCATGTCAAATTGTTCAGGATAACCCAAATAGGCGTTTGCCTCAAAAGAGAGCTAAACAGGAAATTAAAAATTGGGCCAAACGACTTCATGGAAACCCGAACGATCAGGTTCGGATCACTAACTGATAGGCAAATTTCAAATTGGTGCTTCCGATCTGATCACACGAATCACGGAAATTCCGATCCAGCAAATCTGCTCGGATGCCTTTCCTGCTGTAGCTCCATTATTCGATTTAGGCCCATATTTGTCTCTGCCATATAGCTGGACGGCTTTTTGGAAAGTCGATTGAACCATGGTCATTCTGTTACCCAGCATACATAATGAAGCCACAATTAGGTAGGTGATCGCAGGTTGGGTTCGCCAATTGTGAAAAAAGTTGTCATTATGTACTCAAGATATATATTTGAACCTAATTGTTCATTTTGCCAGGTGTAAATGTTTGAACTAAAAAATGGTTATTTTCGTAGCCAACATATATTTTGAACCAGAAGTGGTTATTTTCGTGTCAAAGTAGATTTGAACTTAAAGATTGAACTGAAGGATTAACTCGGCTTGAGTGAGAGTATAAAAAGTAGATCAAAACTCGGCTTGAGTGAGAACCATTTCTGAGCTATTAGATTGTATCTGATTTTGAGAAGAATGATCGAATTTTAAGAGTTGACAGCAGGGTGATAAAATCTAGTCCGAAATATAACATAAAGGACCTTCCAAAAGTTTTCAGATAATAACTTTCCAAAAGTTTAGATCAATTAACTTTAACAGCTTATGAGCGACAAATCTGTCGGAAAGTAAACCCAAAAAACTTTCTTATTGTTAATTCACTATCATTTGCCGGGAATATGATATCGATTACACCACTTCCTGTCTTTTTATGCGATATTTAGAGTTTGCCTACGTTTCTCTCTCGATCCCCGAAGAGATCGTTTTAAGATATTAGGGCACTTCCTGGTTAGTATTCGCCATTTTTTCGTTAAAAACATTCCTGGTTATTTATTGATAATTTTTTCGTTTAAAAACTTCCTGGTCGGTTTTTCTTTAGCTTATTTTTGTTCAAAAACTCCTGGTTGTTTATTGATAATTTTTTCGTTTAAAACTTGATGTCGTTTCTTGCTTTCTGAACAGGCGGGACGAAATATGTGGCCGCCCGAGAGTCAAAGATTCGGGGTGAGAAAAATAAGCAGCTTTTAATTTTTATCATCTTCGATCTGCGGAGCCTTTAAAAATTTATGGTTTGGGCACTTTTCAAACTGTTTAATAACAAATCGAAATTTCATTGTCCCGCGAACTTCAGGTCCATTGATTTAAAGAGGATCCATGAAGTTTTGTATCATTTTTTCCAACAACTTTTGCAAATCAGCTCTCAAATTTCGGTCTATAGAGAATATTATTCCATAATATTTTGTTTTACATCTTGAAACAATCCAACTTTGATTGTCAATGCGGCCGTCTTGCAATCGGAAAACATTTTATGATTGTATGAAATCGTACACATATATCGACACAATCAGATAACCGCACACTGATTTCTCGATTGTCTGAGACATTTTGAATGAACAAACTTTTTTCTTCTCAATTTTATCGAAATATTTGCAATTCCGAGGTATTCAATCGTGTCTTTTGGAAGCACTTCAAAGCAATTCTACAAACGGACGAAACAAATAAATAAAGTTCTAGGTTAGTGGTGTCGCGTCCAGTCCAGGTCATTTTTTTACAAGCTTAGAACGTCGGAATACAAGCTTCTGCAGCGTGCAAATTTGATAAGGAAAAAATTCCTTTATTAAAATTTTTAATTTTTGACGCCACAATCTTTATATTTTAAACGTTTATTTTCGCTCTAGCGCCCTCATTAGTCGAAATTTAAAGCAACAGATTCGATCATTTTGCCAACTTTATGAATCCTTTAATTTGTGCTGAATCAAATATATATTGTCATATGTTTTTTTATTTTAGGAAAATGCCCTTTTTAGACTTTGAAATCTTAAAAACAGGCCAAAATTAGTTAATTTTGCTCAAAAGTCTCTAGCGCCTCCGCATATATGTTGAGCCATTGAGGATTATAATCACCACTCACGATAATTTGTTTTTTCTGCCTTCTTTTTTGAAAATAAAATGACAGAAATTAAAATGGATCTACATCGAGCATTCTTCATGGTTCGAATTTAAACTTAATCAAAATCGACCATTTTCCAACATTTTATCAACTTTTTTTTGTGCTGAATTCAAATATATATTTTTTTGTCATTTTCTCTAGAATGATGCAGAAGAAAACATTTTTGCCGACTGCAAATAATATCTCAACGGCTCAAACATATATTCGATGCCTAGAGACTAATTTAGCCAGAATTTGGCCATGTTTTTAAATTTCAAGGGCAAAAAAACAACAAAACTTGAGACAATAACATATTAAAAATATATTTTCGGAATCACCAATAAAAAGTCAGTTAACTGATGATAATTTCTGGGTCGCGATTGGTTTTAAATTTGACACCAATCAGAATTCGGCTTGTAATTTTTTTTTTCCGAAAATAAAGTTCATTTTCGTCTCACTGTTTAAAAATTTAGCGTAAAATGCCGTTTTTTGAAATGTTTGCTCGACTGCGGACACCTAGTTAGGTAACAAAAAATATGTCGGAAAACGGACTATTAATTATCAGAGCGCAAAAAATAATTTGATCCATTCCTTGTACTATGGTCTGGATGCAATTTTTTGGCATTTGAAATTGTTCGCATTGGTAAATGTGACCGCTGTTCCACAATTTTGGTTTCTGTCCAATTGCAACGTTTTGCGTCTCAAAACATAGTTTTTTATCCAAAGTTCTCATGTCGAAAATTTCATCATTGTAGGATATTTTTTTCTTTGAAGATATCAAAATAAAATTGAGCATCGAATAATCAGTCAGAGAAGTCGTTTCGTACAGTCGAATCGTACTACGTAAGCTGCGTCTTTCGGCGTTAACGGTTAAAAAAGTTCATTGCGCTTCAATAAACCCGATGTCCAGGAATATGTTTTTTGTGCCGTTTGAAAAATACGGCTTGATTTATAAAATTGAGTCCACACTTTGAGAGATTTTTTAGATTAGGAGCTATTTTAGTCGATTCATCAACGGTTGACTTTATTCTTAAAAAAACCCTAAAGGCATAACTTGTCCGAATTAATGGAAGCTCCATTTTGTCGAGACTAATTCAGCCAAAAACAAACTGAAAAAAAAGCAGGGTAACGCCCCAATATCGCCGAAAGTTTTTCTCACAAAATTCGGCGATATACAATTTTCGCGGCATTATTAGCCCTTTCGGGCGATATGGGGAGAAAATTCAGTTTGTCGAATAAAAATGAAATTAAAACGTAGGTCGTTCAAAATGACGTATATTTTTAAACAAACAATATTTACTATTATAGGGAGTTTGTAGGTTTCAAATCAGGGCTTCAAAAAGGATTGCATTCCCGCCAATTTTATCTATCCCTATCCCGTTTTATCCCCCAAAAACGGGATAAAAACGGATAGGGATGAAGGGATAGATTATTCCCCTTTGTAATCCCGGGCCGGGATAGTCTTATGCTCTTTTTGTCCCGTTTTTGTAAATACGAAAAAAATTCTGAAGAGTTTTTATATCATGATTATGCAAAAAGGGATCTGGGATAGAAAAGGCGATAAAAATGAGAATAGGGATAGAACGGGATAGTGACGGAAAAAGGGATAGAAACGGGATAAAAAGGGGGAAGAGGATAAAACGGGATCAAAGGGGGATGGCGAATTTCCATCCCATATCCCTCTTTGCTATGATTTTCATCCCATCCCATCCCGAGTCCCCATCGGTTTATTCTTCCTCCCTATCCCTTCATTTGGGAAGCCTTGATTTAAATCAAGTTCATGTTCACCAAAATGCGTTAAGCTCATTCAACAAAACCCGTAATCTAACAAGAAAATCAAAAGAGTTGATTTTGAAATTGTATTTTTTATCATGGACGTCATTCTGACGCACACACAAAAATATCGAAATAAAAAAAAAGGTTTTTCGCTTTTGATCATCACATTTTTTTCTTATTTAGTAAAGGCATAACTTTGAATTATTGTTCAATTAATTCGTCCAATTTAATAAGATTGAATTTAATATATTTTTCTATTTTTTAGACAAAAATCTGATTATAAATTCTTGATTATGTGCTATCAAATCTAGGAAACATTGATCTGATTCCGGTTCGTGTTAACTTACCTGATTGCTTACTAGGTCTGTTTTCAAGATAGCTAAATTACACAATGAAATTTTTCGAAGTTGATACTAACGACGAAACAGATCGAATCAAATAAAGTCCAAATGTTCAGATTCATCAGAAGAGAGGATTTGAACAGCTATAATTCTGCTAAAAGTTTTCCGGAAATCCACCAAAAACTTCATGGATCCTCTTTAATCAAACATAAATTTCCGTTTGTTATTAAATTAGTCTAAAAGTGCCCAAACGATAAATTTTTAAGGCTCGCAAGAAGAAATATAAAAATTGGAAAAGCTGCCTTCATTTTTCTTCACCCCGAATCTTTGACTTCGGGCGCCACATATTTCGTCCGCCTGTTCAGAAAGCAAAAAACGACCATCAAGTTTAAACGAAAAAATTTCAAATAAATAACCAGGAAGTTTTGACGAAAAAATAAGCAAAAAAGTCGACCAGGAAGTTTTTAACGAAAAAATTATCAATAAAAACCAGGAAGTTTTTAAAACAAAAAAATTGGCAACAATACTTAACTCAGGAAGTGCCTAAATCTTAAAAAACGATCTCTTCGTGGATCGAAGAGAACGTAGGCAAACTTCTAAAAATAATTCTAGCAAAAAACGACCAGGAAGTTGTCTAATCCGATATATAGTCTTGAATTTTTGGAGAATGCCATCAAAATAAAAATGAATAAATTTTTTATTGCAAAAAAATGAAGAAATTTTCACAAAATTCGTTCATGGGCAACACAATCAAATCCTATACCCCCCCCTTTTTATACAATTTTTTACAAGGAAACACGGGAAAAACAAGTAGCTTCACAGCAAATGCGAGAATTTGGTTAAAACAAGCTGTATGACGAAGAAATAACGATATTTTTAAACTTATAAAAAAAATGATATCGGGCTTGGGATCTGACTTTTTGCATTTATTCATCATAAAACTTTCCGATTTTTTATCTTTTTCTAAGCGCCAAAAAAAAAGCGATTTCATAAAGAATTGCAGTATTTTTATGAGGCCGTTTCAAATTTGACCGAACGTGACGACTAATTGTGATTAACTTTATACCCAGAATGTCCTGGGGTTAGTTTTACACAAATAATCTGTACCTATTTATTATTAATTTTATTTTCATGCAATTCCAAAATTAAACTTTCAAATTATTAATTCTTCTTAAAATTTTTATCATTGTGCTTAAATTTTCTGTACGTTCAAACAATATCAATTGTATTTTGACTTGAAATGAAAAAAAGTAATATAAAGGTGAATTGTTTCTTAACTCCCGTCCAGGCTGAACATTTTCCGGCAAGAATAGCACCTTGATTTTTTTGCCAAAAAACTTTCGTTCCGAAATTTCAAAATGATCGTTCCTAGAAAATATTTCGAATAAGTTAACAAAAATAGTAGGAGATCGCTAAAAGTAGTTTTCAAATCGACGTTTTACTCGGTTTTGTGTGTACTAAGCGAGACATTTGACATTTTTCAAAATGTTCGCTAAAGACAAATCCACAGTAATTTAAAATACAGTAATAATAATTACTAATAATAAAATATTATACCACCCTAATAATATCTTGTGATCCTTGTAACTAAATCAAACCTTCAATAGGGTTTTTTGAAGGAAGAATCTCGACTGTCTCCTCCATCTCACCCACACATCACATTCATATTAATCGTATGGACGGTCACCTGTTTCGTTTTTGTATCAAAATAGACTGAAAAATAAAATCCTTCAAATTTCGCTCATCAAATTTTACCCGCCCCAATATGCATGCGCACTCCCGAAACTTTATCCAGATGCGAAATTGTCTGAAAATTTCCGAAAATCATAATCAAAAAAATATTGTGTTGAAGACGGCCTCGGGGTCAAAATGGAAGAAATACGGGAAATAAATTTTGTTTCTTACTTTGAAGTCAAGTTAGGACAAAAATAAACAAAAAAAGATTTTCGAATTATTGTGGAAATTTATGACGAAACTCACTTCAAAATTTCAGGCTCCCTAGAAGTGAAAATCTGAAAAATTGTCAATTGGCATGTAGGAATTTTAGTCAAAAATCTACTTTAGGTTCATTTGAAGGTCAAGTCAAATATTCATTTAGACCATTTTTTTTGATTTTCTGGGTTATGTTAACTAAAATGCTTAAAGGTTTCAGAAAAAATCGAATGTCAATTTCTCCAGTTAGTTTTTTGAATCAATTCTGTGCGGCACCCATAGACATAGGGACGTCATTGCAAAAAAGCCTACGCATTTTCATGTGTCTAACAAAAAGTTATTTCTGTTTCCTTTTATCGCGAATTTGACGTCGTCAAATACTTGTTTATTTAAAAATAATTTAATTAGCTTCTTTATTTGTTAAAGCGAACATTTTCAGCTTTTTGAGACGCAAAGCAATTTGTGCACAAAATAGGGATTTATCTTCAGCCTAATATCGGGTTGTGCTCTCAAATTTGGGGGACTTCTGCTTAAATTGCTGCTGAAAATTTCGCATTTCTTAAACTCGCTGGCTGAAATTTGTAATTCATTGTTGGTTTATTGTCGTCTTTATCTCTATCACGAACTTAATCTTTTAAGCATTTTAGGTTCAGTTTTCAGTAATTGGTTTATTGTTTAAAAAGGTTTTTGATGCGTGTAAGGATTGTTAGAGTGTGCCCCGTAGACTTTCGCTGGAACAGCGTGGTTGAAATTGGAACCAAGGGCCGCGCCTAGGGCGCGGGCTTAAACCTTTTAATACAATCGAGAACGAAATACATTTATTATAAAATTAAAAAACAACACAAAAGATAGCTATTTCATCTTATTAAGTGAAGAAAGTTTCAGTGAAGGCAGGATTTTCACGTGGTTTCAACCAACATACTCATTTGGTAATCTATTACCAGCTCGACTCTGGAGCGGCGTTAAATTTATATAGTTGCTTAATCGGATTAACCTTCATATTTTCAATGCATAGCTTTTTTAACAATCTCCATAATTTTTTGGTGCTGAAGTGATTTCTCTATCTTGTTCACTTCTTGACGATAAAGCAACTTTTCTCGCGTCGAAATTAAGCACATGAAAGTTTAAGGATGATGTTTCTGAAAGTTTGAGAAATCTTCTGAAAAAAAAAAAATTAACGCCTTTAACCATATAATAATTTTCGATTTAATATTTGTCCAAAAATCAATGGTTTTCCATCTAGATTCGAAAAAATCTTATTTGATTTCTCACCTCAAAAAAGATTTTCAAATTTTTTTTCTAAAATCAATTCATCCGGATAATAATAAATTTTATCTTTTTATTAAAGATACAAATCATAAATGAAGCTTATTCGACAAAAACTGAAAATTTATACTATTGCTAGTAGGTTTGACTTATTACTCTTTGATTTGAGCCTCAAAACAAAATGTATTATTGCAAACAGAAAGCCAAATCAAATAATGGTAATATTCAAAGAAACAAGGACATAAATGATACAGCTTCATGTACCAAAATAATTTTTTTGTCTTTTTAAGAATAAAAACGGAACTTTTCCTAAACTCACAGCTGATTTTATCGCGATATTTACACATCCGGCACAAAGATTCCTGAATGCGGTGCTGTAAATATTCGGAGAATTCAACAATTTTTGAATTAAATTCGATAAACTTGTCGTATACGGTATATCTACCATAAATCAAATCAAGTACAAACATTAAATGTCACGAGAGGCCTTTATTGTATATTTGTTCCTTAATCTTACACTTAATGTACAGTTCCTAACATCTTGAAAAGTTTTACATTTTCAAAAAATAAGAAAATGATTCTCAAATTTCTTCTGTATTGATTGTTTCTCGCGCGAAACGAATCAAAAAACTCTTGCCGCTAAATAGCAGTCGCGGAGTTTTTGCGATGAAGTTTTCAGATCAAAATACCCAGGCTTATTATCATTGAATGAAAACTTAAATATCACCGTTTTCTTTAAATTATCAATTTACGACACTTTACGTTTTTGAAAGTTAATCGAGTATAAAATACATTTTTCGTTTAACTGAAAACGTTTTTAATCATTTTTTATCTGTTAAAAATGTTTAACTTCATATCGTCTCAGTATGTTCGACCATAATTTGCCAGAAGAAAAAAATATGATTTTCAAAGTTAGCTGTAATAATTACCAACCATCTGATTGTCCTTGTTAGAATCTGAGCATAACCCTTAACGCCCTCACAGTACTTCTGTCTCAGTAAAATGAAAAATTGCGAAATTTCATCTAAAGTCAACTTGTATGATATATTGCTTTATATCATTTCCACTACCCATTTTCTAGAAAACTTCGCTGACGTGTTTCGCAATCAAACTTCTTGGGCGGTGATCACACAGTCGCAGATGATGATTTGTCATTTAATCAACGATTAAGGTTTTACCACCACGGAGACACAATAACGGAAAAACGACCCGTCTATCCGATAAATATAAACGATCCAATCCAATTCTTCATCTTTACCCGGTCGACCTCCTTAAAAGATCTAGATATTATCGGGAGATAGTATTATAATTAAAATTCAACTGCTATCTAACTCAACAATTTCGCAAGTATTAAACAATAAAACAAATATAAATGTTAAAGTATTTATAAAAATATATATCCTTAGACCTGTTGACGAATCTAAGAGATGTGGTTGAGGGAGCGCAATCCTAACACTCCTAAGACCCCTTCTAGCCACTCATGAGGCCGCTTTCTTTCTTTTCAGCCACATCTCTTAGATTTCTCAAAGGTTTCATAAAGGGATATTTTTCGTTATAGTTTTGTTCAAATCTTCTTGATGATAGTTTAGCGACGATAATCTTAAAAGGTGTTCCAAAATCAAAGTTTGAACTTCAAACTCCAGTGTAAATTAACTTTAAATCAGTGTTAAACATTCTCTAAATTAATATAGTAATGCTCCCAGCCGCAAATCGTATACATAATCGTTTATTTAATCACATGTTTTTGAGCGCCATATTCATTAAAACAATGATATTATTTATTATTCACAGCTGACTAGCTTATTCGAATAATCTGCTCGTAAAAGTAACTTGATCAATCAGCTCGTAAAAATACATAATTGTCTATAAAAAGGGATAAGCAAATTGTGTTCATATTCAAATCATGCAAATTCTAAAATTCCTATATTATTCGCTCATTTGGTAGCTCTTCATGAATCGATTTTGAACAAAAAGATCAGTACTTGTACTTAAAAAAATTAAAATAATAAATTAAGACTTTCGTTTTACTCTCGTCCAGCATGAAAAATGTTTTACAGCTTATAACAATATTTAAAACTTTCAAACTCACCAGCAATGCAAGCCTGCATGATTGCAGAAGTAAAAAAACAACGGAATTAATTTATCCTTACTAAACCCTTGGACGTTCAAAACCTCATTTGAATGTTGAAAAGTTAAAACGTCTCCAAAGACGAAGAATAGCNTTTTGCTCGCGGTCAACTCAATTTACCGGTCGGTCGAACATGCTATGAAAAAAGTTAGAAGTGAAATGTGTTCCAGAGATTACGAACTACTATTCCTGATATTTTTATAAGATTGTTATGAAGGAATAAAAAGTTATGAGCCTTCGAAAAAGCTTTTCCAGCCTATACAAACCCCTTAAGCAAATACAAAAAATAGTTTCGTTGAAAACATCGTTTTTCTGACATAAATTGTTTTGGTTGTTTGAGACGTAATAATTATTTATTTATTTCAATTTAAAAATTGTATTTTATTTGACATGTTTCGCGTTTTGCATCTTCAGAGTGAGAAAAAACCAAAAATTATAAGCAGAAATAGTTTTTTGTGTCGAAAAATATATGACTAATCGGGCCTTAGTTTGGCTAAATTAATTTATTAGCTTAAGCTATCGTTTAATAAATTACAAAATTTGTAAAAAATAGTACATGTAGATTAATTGTAGAGAATCATTTTCTCTTTCCAGTACTCTCCAGTTAGAAAATTAGATTTCTTAAAAAAATTTCATTATTTGTTGTCAGAATTAAATTCTACAATCTTATCGGAGGGTTCATAAAAAAGTTGTTATGAACTGAAAAATTGATGATTATTAATTTGCTTTCTATTAAGGAGGTTCCCAACAGTATGAAACGACTCAAAATAAAGTCGATTTTGAAATGTTGTAAAATAATTTTTTGGACATTCTTTCAAATAAACAAATTATTATTATCATTATTATTTCAGTCAGCTTTTTGACGCGAAACGATCAACATCGAAACAAAAAAATCGATTAAAATTGTATTTTTCAAATCTTTATTTTCGCTTTTCAGCAAAATACTGCCACGTAGGCACTTTTTCCAAGAGACAATCTGCTGCTTTCGCCGTTTTACAGAGAAAACTTCATTATAATTAAGTATTGACATTCATTGGGTTACCACTGCTGTGGTTTTGATGTAAAAAAACTAATATTCATTAACTTTTCGGACATTTTCTATTTTCAATCAATTACAGTCTACTCTGATTAATTGCATGCTGTATTACCTACATTTTTCGTAATACCACATACATTGACTTAGTTTTCGTAATCTGTTTATTCATTAAACAGCTAATTTTTCGGGTTTTAATTTGACACAACAATTTTTGTACACATTTTATTTAACCCCTAAAAAATAATTTAATTAACGCAAATATTTCCTTATAGAAATCACAGCTACCCAGTAAAATATGTCCCGCGGTTATGGCAAACCTCGTAATCGAGGTGGTGGTTCTTGGGCACCTAACAGTGACAATGGTCGTAATTCATATAACAACCAATGGGAACAAAGTGACAACAGGGGTCATTCGCACTACGAAACTCCTCAGGGGTCATATTCAAACTCTGATCGCAGTTCCAGTTCTAACCCAAATCGTGAATATTTCAAAAACGATGACCGATCTTCAAACCATGGTAATTCACTAAAAATATGTTGCTCCTCGGGATTTCAAAATGTAGTTCTACATAGCCCAGGAAAATTTAGTAATAAGTTATTAAATACATTTGAATGCAACGTGAAACTCAATTCACTTTTTTTAGGAAATTTTCCTAGAGAACGTGGATCTACAAGAGGCCGTGGAAATTCGGGTAGAGGACGTGGAACTAGGGGTAATAATCGGGGTGCCCCCCTAAATCGAAATTTTGATCGGCGCCCATCTTGGCAAGAACAGCGTGAATCTTCAACGTTTTTTTTAAATTTTCCCGGGCCTAATTCATATCATAGCAGAACTGACCATGAATCAGGTGAATCTGATGATTTCGTGGCTGATCAGGCCGGTTTTGAGCACGGTGAACCCCTGTTCTTAATAAAATTTCGAGAGAACATACGGGTCAAACAGGTTAGAGATCAAATTCTCCGATTTAACATTGCTGAGTATAAATACAATTTAACAAAGCAAATAAATGAAGATTATGCGAAATCTATAACCTTTTTGACAAAAGTCGACTTTTTGACTTTTGCGTTTTTTGCAAACAACTTCACTGCAAAAGATGATAAAATATCAAAATTTGGCATGAGCCCGTTTTTATCTACACATTTTATTAAGAACAAGGCATTCCGTGAATGGACCTTTCTGAATTCACCCAAGGAAATATTTGACACGTGGATAATTCAGTGTCACGCACGAAATGTAGCCCTAGAGGGAACTTTTAAAGATAAATGGCGCAATGTTTTGACCCAAGCCGATAAGACAAAGGGGATTCGGCATATTCTGGATTTCACCCACTTTTTCCTTGAAAACAATAAGTGGAACCGTGCCCCTGCAAACCTAGTAAAACAGTGGGAGTTAAACTCAAATTTTTATGATCGAACAATGATCACAGTTTCAGACGAACGAAATGCCAAAATAAGTCCAAAATTGGAAGTTATGCACAACCCCCTGAATTTTACCATGACCCAGGTCGAACTTATTGCATGGCGCACCAATCAAGAAAAAGTTAAACTTGATTCGTACAACAAATACCTTGAAAAACGCGCGCCAATCAAAGCCAGTCAGGCTTTCAAAATTGAAAATGGTCGACTTATAGTATTAGGAAATGAAGATCTGCACAAACCTATCGGTACGCGATTATCAGAGCAAAAAACTGAACTCTGTGAAAAAGTTGAAATTGTCGCCAGTGAGACAAAAGCTGCAATTTACATGATCGAGAATAAGCTCGGGCGCCCTAACACTGAAACCTTGGACTTGTTCGCGGTTTTTGAAAATTCGGTCTCTAGCTCGCTGAAAATTGGCAAAAATTTAGCATCAAAACTAGAAATCGCAGGAAAAAATCAGGCACAACTTCACAGTGACCTAATTTCTGAAATGACAACTATCAGGGAGGCTACCAGTATTTTGTGCGGCGTCGGTACAAAGGTCCTAGACAGAGTCGGACCAGCGCAAGCTGGGTACGACACAACCTCTGACCAGTATGTCCAGCTCCGTAAAAATCTTGGTATCATCTCTGATACTGCATTTCATACTCACAAAGTTAGGGATCTTGAGGCCTTTCCTGCTGACGATTTCTCCGATAAAACTATGGAAATTGACGAAAATTCTGGTAATTACATTGTCAATCCAATTATGTCTATTGATGAGTTTACAAATGAGTACCAGGAAAAAATAAATAAACTTCGCAGTCTGACTCCGAAAAATGACCCCATTGGCTCTCGACTGCCTCGTCAGACTTCAACTGGGGCACATCGCGCCCTAAACTTTCCCCCTACCCCCAATACTAATTCCCCTAACCCCAGCAAACGGCAAAGAAATGACGAAAATGCCATTTGTTTCCCTAGTGGCAACGATTTTCCAATTTTCCAGACACCGAAGAGCAAAAAACTTAATGTCCAGCCTACTGGCAAATTCATTATAAATGGCCTATGGCTTGGGGGTACTAACACTGCAAAACAGCAGGCGGACACGTATAACGCTACGTGTAAAAATGACGAAAAAGGTCTTTCTAACACCCAAATCCAACAATGGACTTGGTGCCAACTTTTTTATGGTCCAGAAATCCTGCGTGACCTTGAAAGTCGCCTTATCGTTGCAAAAGAGACCTCATCACAATCGTTATGCGGCGTGTTTATTATTGATCTTGAAAATGTTATCTCATTGTTAAAAATAACGATAAACACGATTTGGGATAAAAATTTTATCAATGAACTTGTCATTGCAAATGGCGTTATTGGGTGTGCACTCACACCATTAAATGTCAAATTGATCCTTGAATGGGTTGTCAAAGTAGTTGAAAATCAAAAAAGTGCAAAGGATGGTAATAATCGGGGTAACGTGGTACAACGGTTAACTTTGCAAGCCGCCTGGTTATCACATTACCAAACATTTACTCATATCGAATCGCTAAAAAACGAAATTAAATGACAACCTGTGAATCACTGCAATAATTTATTTTACCTCGCTATTTATTTCGATCCTGATTTGAAATGCCTCAATTTCATGTCTAAGGTTAGTCTTAAATACAAAATTAATAAAAAACGAGTTAAATTATTAAAAAAACTGAAATCAAAAAATATCACCAACCCAAATTATTACTCATCCAATAATCATGTTTTTCACGAAAATAAGCATGATGTTGAGTCATTTTCTAGGTTGGTGCCTAATCAGTCATTTGGACCACTTAACAAAAAAATCATTGTAAATGATTTCATGTTTTTAAATATTTCAAATGATAATAACGAATTAACTTCTAATAAGTCTGGCACTTTCACTGACAATACACTACCTAGTAGTAATAAGCAACATAACCTTTTTTTTAATAATAGTGCCACTTATAATTACAAAAATAATCTTAACAATAAACTAAATTTTCTTAATTTACCTAATATTTGCAATAATCCAACTATTTTTAGTCAATCTCGTGAATATGATCATTCTGATCAATCCAGTGCCTTTAGCGGCAATATTTATTCGTCATTTCAAACCAACTTTTTACAATGTAATAATTCTCGTTCGCCAATTGAAACCACCCGCTCTTTAGCGCCTGATGTGGAATGTGCTTTCTCTGACAACAGCTCTGAAAGTTTTGATATTTTCAATGTAAGTCAGCACAGTTCATATAATAAACCTTCAGGATTTCTAGAAATCCTAGATAATAATTTTCCTGAAAATCTCAAAACTTTGAATTACTATTATAGTGAATTCAACAATGATCCAATATTTTCTGTCGACGACTTCGACCTACGCTTTTTATGCACCAGTAAAACAGAACTCGCAATCGACAACCCTGATCTAGTAAGTATCAAAAAACTAAATTTAAACACACTGAGCCTTTTTGAGCTTCGTGCGTGGTTCTTATCTAGAAACATCACGAAAATTAAAATAGGACCTAATTACTTTTCAATACATAAATGTAATGATAAAAATGCCTTGAAATTATTTCTTGAATTTCAGCGCTCTAATATCGGTAACCCCGATACACACTATGAAAGTTTGCGAGGTTTCAATCAACCAATGAGAGAAACTTTACTCGAAAAATCGCACAACAAAGCCGTATCAAAATACCGTAACTATGTCTCCAATTTTCCCACTGCTTTCCCTAAACCTACTGCCAAAGTAATAAACATCGCTTTCCCGAAAAATACACTTATGCCTAATAGTATACCTGAATCGAACGATGGTTGCCCGGAGCCTGTTCACTGTTTTGATAATTCCTCTTCAGTGCTCTCTGGCTCCGTTGAACCAGAATTTGAGCCAGATTCCACTATTGACAAAATTTCTTTTCTTAATATTAATTTACGTAATGCAAATCCCCATAAACTTGATAACCTTACAAAAAGCTACAATGATATTGCTATTTTTTACTTAACGAAATTCATTTAAATATCAATAAAATTGATATTATTTGCCCTGCTGGGTACAAAATTAAACATAGCCAAGCTGATACTGATTTTGAAGCCTATACAGCTATACTTTACAAGGAAGAACTCGATAAATTCGCGCATCAAATTGTCCCTAACAATTTTTTTAGTTGTAAAATTCTCTTTAAATTTCCGGACCAAATTATTTCTGTGGTCTCTATCTATAGGCCTAATAATAATTCTATTAAATACACTAAATGTAACCGACAAATACATAATTTTTTTGATGAATTAAAAAATGTTTTGAATAACAATGATGACATAATTAGTATCGTTGCCGGAGACTTCAATCTCCATTATTTAACACCACGTGACAAATGCGAATCACTCAAAGTCGAAAAATTATTCAATATCTTGAACGGTTATAAAAACAGCGTCAGTAAAGCCACATACAGAAAGATCGTAAAAAATAATTTGTATGAGTCGATTATCGACGCTGTATTTATAAGGCATGCCATTTTGTCTGATTTTCATCACTTAAACCTAAAAGATGAAATTAAGACCGACGGTCATTTAGGCCAAAAATGGAGCATTGATATAAAAAAAATAAGTCTGCAATTAAGTTTCAAGTCCATTAGTCGTAATTATTCTGATTCAGAAAATACTTTGAAAATTAGCGCCAACATGTGGCCTGTCTTTAAAGTTGTCCTAGAAAATAAATCGATTTCTGTACAGCAGAGAATTTTTCAGTACGAGCTTCTTTTTGAGCGTTTAGTTAATATCATTGAGCCTGAAGTAGTTAAAACACGTAAAATTGGCATTTTTAAACCTATTTTGAGCAGTACAACTATGTATTGGAAAGAAAAAATGAACTTTCACAGGTCTAAAACGCCAATTTATACAATTTGCCCAAAATTTAAGGAGGCGCAACATTTATACTGTAAAAATAAGGACATTGACATTCGAACCCATTTATGCTCTATTAAACAAAATAACGGTTTTATAAACAAAGATGAATTTTTTAAAATTTCGAATAAATTGACCAAATCGAAAACTAATCTGAAGCAATGTCCTTTTTCGCCAAATGAGGTCGCAGCTGGCTTTGGCGCTCTACAATGGGGTACTGAATTTTTTAATAACAATCGCGAAAAATTAATCGTCAAATTTGACGAAAAAAATAAACATTGTCCAGTCAAAAAAATACTAAAAAAATCGATGGAAGAAAAAAATGTTAGAGACAGTACAATAGAGAAAATCTTCCCCCCTGAGGAGCTTCTTAAACTCCGTCCTATCACATGGCTAGGTAAAACCAAAGCTAATAGTTTAAAAATCGCCCTTGGCGCATGTAAAGGTGAAAGCCGTGGAAAAGCAGGCCTCTCAAAAAATTTTTTAGGGTCCCTGGCCCCGTCCTATCAATCCGTCCTTCTCGACATGGTTAATTCGTCTCTTACTGAAGGTATTTTCTGGCCATTTTGGCGCAATAATCGTTGGGTCCCCATACCTAAAAAATCGAATCTAAATTTAATATCTAACTGGAGACCTATCTGTGTCGGTGACGTTGCTGGCTCTTGCGCCGAAAAAGTTGTGGCGGCTAAAACTGCTGAATTTATGGAGCGCAAGGGTCTCAATTTTCCTTCACAGGTAGGCTTCAGAGTTAAGCTAGGTTGTAGCGCTGCCGTCGGCTTAGTAACCAACACTGTTTTACTTGATCCTAAACCCTTGAAACTCGTTATTTGTATTGACGCGAAAAATGCTTTCGGCAGCCCTAGTCAAAAAATTATCTTAGACGAAATCAGCAAATTCAGTACTGAAAAAACCACTGAATGGTTTAGAACATTCTTAACCGGTAGAACATTTTACGTTGAGCTGAGTGGTTCCAGGTCCGAGACCTATGCTCTCCCCCCTAAGGGGATAGGGCAGGGTACCGGATGTGGACCTATTCTGTTCAACTTAGTGTTTAATATTGTTTGTAAAAAATTAGCAAAAATTTATAACATTACCGCTTATGCGGACGATTTAGTTCTTTGTTTGTCTGGCGATACTGAAGAAGAAATCGAAAAAGAGGCCGAAACTTTTTTCAAAGACGCCCATGCAATTTTTGAAACTATAACCACTGTGATCGAACCTTCAAAAACTGTCGGTATAAAAATTGGTAAGTGGTCTCGAGAACCTAATATTATACATTGCGGCTTAAAAGTGCCTATAAAAGAGGAAATCTTATACCTAGGGGTCAGATTAAACTCTGAAATGAAATTTGACCCCCATGTCATCACATTATGAGAAAAATAAGTGATGCCGGTTATAAAATCGCGTGCATGAAGCGATATGGTCCTGCCAAATACAGGACTGAACTTTTTTCATCCTTAGTCACAGGATCTTTCCAACATGCTCTCGAGTTTCAACCGTTGTTATCAAAGGAGTGGTACTCCCGATTAAATAAAGAATACGTTAAGTATCTTAAAATTATTAACGGTGACGAACAATTTAGAATTGGTTCTCACCTGTCCTACAGTGTGATTTTTGCAAAATATGGTAAAAAAATTTTAAATAATATTCACATTTATTTAGCAATTAATAAAATAAATGAAACTTTTTTATCAAAAAAACCTACAATTTTGGCTAACACGCTAAATGATTTTTTATGCAGTGATTCTATTTTACCAGTAATTAATCCTAATTTCCCGGTCTCTTGGAATGATAAGCCCGCTTTTTTGTTACCTAAAATACAGGAGTTTTACTCTAATCGGGGAATTTATTCTGTAAAACTCAAAGCCCCTAAATATTTCAATGATTTAATCGCAAAATTTCCTGAAAACTCTGAAAATATGAAAAGATCTTGGCCCTACTGCTATATCGAACATTTTAATAAACTACCAAAGTATATAAGGGCTATGTTTGGTACAAAATTTTTTAAAGCTGAAATAAAACATTTTTATAACAATCTGTGCCAACATCCCTTTGACCCTAACAGTGACTACTGTAAAATATGTCAGCCAAAAATTCTAACCGGTGATATGCTTTTAAGAATGCATGAAATTCAAAAAACCATGCTTGAAAATATAAATTTTGGCGAAATTGACCAAATTTATGATTCATTAAGTCTAAATGACTACTTTCCTTGGGACCGTATAATATACAGTAGTCACTCCCCTAAATCTCACTATAACTTTTCAGTGAATAAAAAATATGATGTATCCGAAAATGAGATTTCGTACTTCTTACATTCGATGAAAATCAATGGTGAGATTTTAACAAAAAGCAATAATACCATATTAAATTAGGTCAAATAACTTAATTGGCCTGAAATTGTACAAATTGAAAAATTTCTTAATTTTAAATTTGTTTTTACAATATAAATCACCCCCCACTTCCCCCCCTTGTGCAGTAATACAATATAACTGATTTACTATTTTTTGCGTCCTTATACATTAATTCCCCATATTTTCGTATTTTTTAGCTAGTTTTTAGCTTAAAATAAATTGTTTTTTCTTAAAAATAAATAATCAATGAATAATGTCATTATTTATGACTCTCACCCATTAAAAGTCTAATTATAAAACAAAATAATCTGCGTTCATAGTAAGGACGGATAATAATTTTTGTTCAAATACGATTCATTGTCACTAGTTTTCATTCATAAATTACTACGCATAACTTGTAGCAAAAACCTGTGAACCCACGCTTTTTACGGTTCATATATTACAAATATTATTTCCTCAAACCATAGGTTTGTATTATAAGGAAAGTTTCAGGTGTTTTCAGTACTCAATTCAAAAAACTAGCCCTTGATAATTTATGTTTATAAACTACACATAAATTGGCGTTTTAATTCATTCCAAGGTAATCAAAATAAGAACTAATATAGTTACAAGTCTAAATATCTTATTTTTTATGTAAAAAAAGTCAAAATCAGTCTTTTTACAATCATTACCATAGTGATGAGTCCCTATCATATTATTCCTCTAAAAAATAGGGAAATAATAATGAAACCTAATAAGTTAGCTATACTTTACTTCCGGTACTTCAAACCGATACTATCATTATATCATTTTGTTATAATAATATTTTTAGCTACTATCACTGTGGAACGTATAAATAATTTGGAGAAGAATTTCGATCTCCCAGAAGACTTAAAAATCTTCTGGTTCTACATCTTTGCAAGTAAAAAAATTCTGAAATTTTCGGAAAACCAATGGAATTTCCACGCAAAAAAATTCATGTGCTTTTCAGTGGTCGAACTTCTATCTGAACCATCAATGCGAAATTTTTACCATAATAGAGGCCATGTTACTGCTCTGTTAACAAAATCAAAAAATATTACGTATTTTACAACTTTAAAAAGAACCCCTCGGTCTCACACCCTCTGCATTTCAAAAAATTGGCCTAAACAGATTTCCAGTGAAACTAAATCTATGTTTTGTTGTAATAACTGTATCAATAACAAAACTATTACCAAAGCCTACTACAGGGCATTCCCTGAAAAAGTACGTATTTTTAATGGTCTGAATTTACAAATCGCAATTTTTATTTTAACCTATCAAATTGCGCATAAATTTGATAAGGACGCTATTTTCGTTGAAAGCGGAGGCGAAGAAACTATAGCTGAAATACTTATATTTAACGCTAATTTCTCTGAAACTATTAATACCCTACGTGAAAATAATTTTAATGACACTGACTTTAAAAGAAAAACGGTTTTTGACATTGCGTGCGATATCTGGAAAAAATCTGATATTTTAATTTTTTCAGACAAAACTCTTGTGAAATACCTTGATAACATTGCGAAAATATGTTTTTTACCAAAGGTCTACGATTGCCTATCACGTCGTAAATTAATGGGAATCGAAGCTTTTAATTCAACAGGAAATAATCAATCTGGTGTCACCGTTGAAAATGATTTTTCTCATATTTCCGAAAATTTATTTTCTGAGACTTCACAGCCAATGAGCGACACTAGTTCTGATTTAATTTTCGAAATTCCAAATAAAACTTTTAACGATTCCGATGAAAACTCTATAATATCTGATCTTTTTGCAGATTTTTCGACCAGTCTAAATGACACAACCGCCTCTGTCTCCCGTCGCTTAAATTTCGATGAGGGAGCTGACGCTGAAAAAAGACGATTTTGCCTACGTAATTTTCTAGAATTTGGATATTACAAAACAATGGGCGATCTCGATATTCCACCCCTACGTGACTCACTGATTGAAAACCCAATCTCGGTTCAGCAATACGACAAAAATAACTTGATTATATCAAGGAAATTTGCCGCACTACACCTTGAATGTGGAATTTTAATCCGTGACAATAATAAATATATTAATGAAAAAAGACTTTTAGTCGGTCCAAATATCAAAACACCAAAAATCGTCACCAGGAATATTTTTAAGGCCACTGAAAAAGTGAAAAAACTTATTTCACTTGAACAAAAAATCAAATTATCTAAATATTCTGCTTTGAATAATATTGATAAGACCCGAAATGCCCTACTTGAAAGTGACTGTAATGTACTCGGCGCCTACATTTCTAAAATAACTGACGCCAGTTTTGAACATATTTCTATGCTCAAAACTAACGCCTCGTTGTTATCTAAATCAATCAACGAGTCCATTCACAACACTGATAATATTAATGAGTCAACTCTTAACTCTCAAGCTGGCATCAATATCGCCAAACAGATCGAAAAACAAGCCGAAATATGCTTAAGCACTTTAGATAAAAGCATTAATGATGCTATTATTTTAGCTCAAAATGAGTCTGAAAACATTGTAAAAATAAATTCCACGCTTTGTAACAAGACTCTACTAGCCAAGGACAAAATTGAAAAATGCGTAGATAACCTTGGATTGGAAAGTCGGTATCCCACTACGAGTTGCGACCCATTTGTTAGCTATATGTTGTATAGAGAACAAAGGGTCGAGACTGTGAGTGGAAAAGCCGACTTTTCACCAAATTTATCTATTCTCAAATCTGACAATTCTCCAATTATCCCCAGGGTCTCCAAACGTAAAAGATGTAATTCGACCCCAATCTACGATGACAAACCTGTCAAAATAAGACGGAGTCGAATTACACTTTATCGACCAGTCCCCCGTCAATCTACCCCTAAAAAATCAACCGCCAATAACATTTAAAGCAACATGGTAAATAATTACCACAAAATAACAAGGAAACGAATTACTTTTTGATCAGCGCCAATTTTTTATCACTTTATTTTTGTCTTAAAACCAGGCTTCCAAAAGGGATGCATCCCCCTCCGATTTTCCCTATCCCTTTTGGAAGCCTGATTAAAACATATAACCGACAAATTACAAAGTACATTTTATATACTCTCATATTTTAGAATCTGAATATTAACTTTTATGATTTCCACTCTGTATTACCATACTATACGTACTCACAATAAAACTTTACATAATGATTCATAAGTTCTTTTTATTGTGATACTTCATTTCAACGGAAATTACAACGGTAATAATAATTATAAGTTTTTTTTTATGACTCATTGCTTTTATTATTTTCTCACATTATACATAATACCACTTAATCTTGGCTCGCGTTCAATAATTAAAAATTGTTTAAAATAAAATCTGCGAAAATATGAACAATATAACAAAGTTTTATGTAAAAATATGGTTTTATTTCTATTTTTGTCAAAATAATATAATATACACTATAGTTCTATATTACAGGCAAAGCACTCAAAATATATATATATTTTTTTAAAATTACATAAAACGCAAGAAATGTTTACAAAATTATCTGTTTTTAAAAATAATGTCTTTGTTTTCGCTCATTTTTTGGTCGTGGCATAATAACATTCTCGATTAATAAATTACCATTTTGTAAAGTCAAAGGTTGAGTTTGCAGCAATCCAGTGGGTTTCCAAATCACAAATTGGGACCTCATGGAATAAAGAAAATAAAATCGTTGACTTTTCCAAGCCGAAGAACTGTTTTAGCTTCACTACCGGTCCCATAAAAGTTCCATGTAATGAGTAATTACAACCACCTTCTACACCCTTATAAACCATTGGTATGCCTAGGTATCTAATTTCGGTGCAAAACTTCTTAAAATCATATCCATCTTGCTGCAAAGAAAGCCAGATACTGGATCGTGATTCTAAAAATCATGATTAATGAACTAATGGGGTTTTTTAGAATTTATTTTTTGTCGTCGTCTTTTTTTCACAAACTTATTGACCTTATAATAATAACGCATATTTTTCTTATTTGCACGACTTCATAGTCGGTACACACTACATGTACAACTAGTTGGTACATACTACATGTACAACTCATAAAATTATTTTGTAATTTGACACCTTCTGACGCATAGTCAAATTTTAATGACTAATGAAATATAATTTCAAAATAAATGATAGCTATCCAGTTGTGTGATTAAAGTATGACTAATCAAAATGTGTGTCATATTTTTAATATAATTCTACAAACAGAATTTAAATTAAATTTGTATGTGTCCTTAACACATTTTAAAAGCAAGATTTTATAATAAATTACCTCGTGAATATCCGATTTTCCGTGCATAGTCATCCCAGGAATATTTTTTATTGCTAAATCTTGTCTTATGGCCCAGCCTCTTTCCAACTAGCGCCTTCTTCAAAGATTCCCTTAGTCGCTCGTAGCCTAACACGTTCAAAGGGCAATGTACAAAATTTTCGACCCTCTTTGGGCAAACTTCTAATCGGCAACATAGGTTTTTTCTTGACGAGTTATAATATTCAACCAAGGAATCACTACGGGTTTTTCCCTCCTTTGTTACCAGTAATCTGGTACTTGGGTCCTCATAAACGGACAAAAAGGGCTCCTCACGATGAGCCTACAATGCACTGCCACATTTTCGGCGTAACTCCTGCGAATAAACCATCGCCTCGCGCAAATATACATCATTCAAATACTGCGCCAATAAATTTCCCGATAACATTGAAAAATCTTCCATAACTTGCCTAAAAAAAGCGGTTATCATAAAAATTTAAAATATATTTTATGTGAGTTTTTTAATAAAGACGACGACTTATAATATCCACTCCCCTCAAACTATGATAGTATAACACGTACAATATATCACGGCGTTATAATATAATTTTTTAATAAAATATTTTATTTTCTCACGCAAAACGACTCCTAGGACACATTGTATTTCTTGTTTTCGCATCTCAAAAATACCGAAAATATTACTATTTCTCACGCTCTTTTTTGAAAAAAAACGTTGTTTAAAAAGTGGTCATTTTAGAAACAGTGTTTCGCGGCGCAGGGCAGTCTTATGAACTGAAAGTTTTCTATCGCGCCTAGGCACCGCCCTGAGCTCTGTTAAAAATTATAGCCACTTACTTTTGACTCGTAACCTGACATGACTCGAATTCACCCTTCAGTAGTAATTTGTAATCATCAACGGTAACCTCATAATGATATTTTCCAACGAAATTCAAAAGTGACAAGTTGAATAGTTTTTCAAACTTTTGCAATGTGTTCTCAGGGTGTGAAAAATCCAAAATAAATCGATCGACAGAATGATTTGCCACCAAGCCCACCGTTGCAAATAAAATACGCATAGTTGATTCATTTTTCGGTACCTTGCTCTAAAAATATTGGTTAATAATTTTGTTAACGTCAAATATAAAACAAGGCCAGCTTAACTTGCGTCCTTGTAACTATAATCGCAATTTTGTCATAATAATAATTTTTTTTCTCATTTTTTTTTACCGTTGTAAATAATATAATCATTCTTGTCACTAATCACAACCGGAATGATAATAAATATTAAAAATTTCAAATATAATACATTTTAAATCTCACCTTAACACTGTGGTTCCCTCGGCCTGTATTGATAATAATTGAAGACCCCAATTCACCATCATTTTTTCCACTAATCAATGGAACGCATTTTCGCCCAAGGCCTGACAGATAATCATCGAAAACCCAGACGTTTTGACCAGAGATCTAAATGAACAATTTATTATGATAATGTAGGGTAAGAATGTTCGGTTAAGCGATTTTTGGCACACACGGTTCCTTTTTTCTAGTCCTTCTACAAATAGGGCGTGAAACGGGGGCCGTGAGTCGTCATTTATTTATAATACAAGACGTAATAGACCTGTATCTATCAAAATTAATTTATTCAGCCTACCTAAATTCTGAAAATAATAAAAAATGTACTACACTCACTTCTTTTAGTGCTCCAGTGGATCTTATATGTACAAACATTGAACAGTAACTGACCAGCCAGAGTGATGCATTTACACTTTCATGGGTATCGAAATAACTATTTCGATTCACACAACGATTACACTCATTGACACATAACATGGCCAAGGTTCCCCCCCCCACGTGACAGAGGCGATCCCTATCGTTCAGCTGAAACAAAATTGATAGTAGCGTAAAATCAAACCGAGTTGGCTGATTTTTTAAAATCAGCCACTCGGCCCGTTTTAGAACTACCCCTTTTGAATCCAGTTTGAAACGTTGGGGATCGCCTCTGTTCAACGCGGTTGGGGGATCAACCCATGTTAAGCTCGAAGTATACTCGTCGAAATGACCTAGACATGTTTGTAGGGAAACGGGAAGTATAAAGACACATTGTAACGGATATGGAATTGACGGTAGCCGTCCAGTGTCCTTTTCATTTACTGTAAAAAAATTCTCGTCAGGTAGCCACACTTTCATAGTTTTTTGAATAAGACATTGTTCTTTGGTTATCCGATCAAACCTCTTCCCAAACACTGTCACCTCCTTAGATTTTGGCCTAAAAATTTTCATTTTTCTCATTATAGTGATATGGATCATTAATAACATATTGGTAAAATATTTCAAAACTAATTAAAATGGATCTCCTCCCCTCGGTTACTAATAAAGCTGATTATTTCAATACGGTGTTGATCACTAATAGGTAAATTATAATCACAATGTAGGGTTGACTCATGTTATAAAAATGACAATTAACCCTCAGAGGCACTCACTACCTATTTGTCCCGGCTTTACATTAAAATGTAAGTGGGACAAATCTGTAGTGACTGCCTCTTGCAATAAAAAGACCATAATCGTCTATAGTCATAAATGTAATATAATCAAAATTACACCACTGAATAAATAGGTAAGACATTTTGTGTCCTTGGAACGTCTTGGTATGATCAAACTAATTCTCTCTGATTTTATTAATATCAAAATCATTATTCTGATGTTGATAGGCAGAAGAATGTTTTCTAATCTCGACGTTTCTCGGTAGCTCAATGTTTAATTATTATTAAAATGATAATCTCAATTAATGTTACATGACGTTACATTAAAATCATTATCTGGTCGCGGTAGTCGTTCGGACACGGTGAGGTGTCGAGTGGGATAGCCGACAAATGACCAATATTTTTTGAGGCCCTGCATTGGTAGTGCGGGGCTGGTACTCAAGAAAAGTTGACATTTTCATAGTAGGTGACTCACTCGCTTCCTCCTTGTGCCCGTGATGACTGCTCGATTTGCCAATGCAAATATTGACCGATATTTTCTCATATTGTGACCTAAAATTTATTTTTTGTCATATAAAAGTCACGGTAATTAATAAGATTCTGATAAATTTTCCGTTCTAGAATTTTAGTAATTTTTCAATATCCTATCTTTGAATTATAAAATAAGTAAATTACCGTCTCACTGCCTCCAAATTTACTCCTGAGTCCGCCGGACCATATTTTGCTACATTTTTCGCGGTCTCGATCGAATAATAATCTTCTTCAAAATCTGATATCGAGTCAGACTCGTCTTCAAAACGCTCCTCGCTCAATGGATTTATTAGTGGGGTTTTCGATAACTTTTTTCGAACCTCAGCAGGGCTCTCTGGCGCCATTCGGTTAAAATATGAGTTTTTGAAACTTGTCTTTGCGATAACATGGATCATAAGCTCATCTAGTAAATCCATTACGCGCATTGTCAGATTAATCTCATCCATTTTGCCCCAACAAGGGGTCTCTACTAGCCAATCAGGGTTTACGTTGGTAAAACTGGAAAATCTGAACAAATAACGTGAATATAGATTCATAATAAATTTATCATTTCAATATTACTAATATACAATTTCAATGATATATTGAATAAAGTATAGATCAAATGTCATTTTATATATCTCTCAAAAATATCATTCCAAAGTAGAGTTGACATTTTTTATACAAAATTACAATTTACTCCAAAATTGAATACACAAATTTTTTGGCTGTCCTAATGTTCAATCTCAAAAAAAAAAATCTAGTAATAAAGTTTAAACTAACCTTGACATAAACTCGCAAAATTTCTTTTGATTTGCCATTGAAAAAGTCTGAAATAACGCGTTTGATAATCGGATAAAGTCCACGGTGACGATTTTTAGTTTTTCGGGGATCAGTAACTTCCACATTGATAAAGTTTTCTGTAACTCAAATCGGTATTTCGGCTCGAAAAACAATTTTCCAAAGTCGCCCAAAATCGACAGCGCCCTGTCAACGGCCAAATTCTCCTCACTCATTTTTTGCTCTGTCACCACTTGAATGAAACTCTCATGGCCAAATGTCTGATCCGGTTGACAGATTATCTCTATGATCTCAAGGGGTATTGCCATTTTTTCAGGGATTTCTTCATCAAGTAGGTGTAGTAGCAAATTTTCTGCATCGCTTTTCTCACTATTGGATACATCGGCTAACATCGCATCAGAATTTGTAATGATGCTATCAGTCTCAGAAAATTGGTCTGCAATAAATCGTTCTCCAAGTTCAAATTCATCGATTACCAATCTGAGTTCAAGATACTCATTTTCAATTTTTCGCATCTAAAAAATAATTTAAATTGTTTATCAAATTATATTTAACTATATAATTCTTCTAGAACAATGACTAATTTGTGAATAAAATACAAAAATCATTATTTGCTCATAAAAATAATAAATTGGTCGTAAGTATAGTGTATAAAATACGTAGGTTTACACAACCCCAGTAATTATCTTGTGAGACATGGTCCGCCTTAATATGTGCAAAATGGCCACAAAGTGTTCGGTAGCCTTGATTGATACGATATTATACTGACAACTCTCGAGATTGCCTCACACGACGTTTTGCTTCATAAAAATGTGTCGCATAAATGTTTGTCTCGTGAGGTTTCCAGTGAATCCTTATAGTCGTGTTTTTCACTGTGCCCCACATTTTCTTGTTCTCGAAAAGTCATTTTTTTGAACATATTAATAAACTAATGTCGTGGCAATGATGAAAATGGAAGTGTTAATTTAGGTCGATGCTACCGTACTTGACTAAATAAATTTTTTTTTATGACAAATTAATAAGTAGATTTGAAATGACGGTTATATTTTAAAATTTTCTACAATAATTAGTAATTTTTTATACTAAAAATTGTTCCGCAAATGACAAAGTCTCAAAATACTAAAACATACCCGCAAATTTTCCACGGCGAGTTTCAGATTCCCCATATCTGCCTCCACTGGTTCTTTTGCCTTCGCAATTCTCTCATAGCACAAATTGAGTTCTTTCTCGAGGTCACCCAATCGTTTTTTCTGCACGTCACCCATTGGTCTAAACAACATATGAATCACTAATTTTATACAGTGATAACCCCTTGTAGCAATATTATACGCATAAACTATATTTAATTACAACTTATTCAGAGTTGTTCTAAATTATTATAATAAATAATTAACGCTTCAATAATTGACCATAGTCTAAATTAAGATTTCGTCACTTTAAATTTCCGTCCTTGAGGTCAAAGTTGTAAAATAGTCTAATTTACGCATATAGTTGAAAGACGCGTGATCTGAATTTCGTACTTTATCCGTCAAAGTGGAATTTAAAACTCTAACTAGGCTGTCAAGTCGAATTTTTTTTCGAATTTCGTATGTCTTTTTTTCAATGCAATAATTAAATCGTAATCTGAAAATTTCCGAATAATTACCTAAACTCACCTATGATAATTTCTCTTCGGTTTATCAAAATTCTTTCAATATTTGTCTAAAAATCGCACTGTGCTGCTATCTATTCGAAAAAAATATTTCGAATGAAACAAAAAATATTATTCGTAAATTATTCGATAATTGGTAATTCTAGAACAATAGTGAAAACTCACGAATATTTAACTATGAAATTGCTAATTCCTAGTATAATTAAAGGCGTGGTTATGTGTGAGTCACCAATTAACCCTTAGACACTGTATGTAACAAAATGTCAAACATTTTGATATAAAGAGTAGTCTTATGACAATTTTTGGCTGCATTATAATAATCACTGTTTATAAAAAAACATTATATATATTTTACATAACTTAATACAATATTGGTTTTTTCGTCTAACTTTCATAATCTTAGAATTTTAACTGATTTATTTTTTAATCATTATGAGCTAAAATTACACTTTGATGCACAAAAACTACAGGGTTGAATTATACCTAAAAAATCACCTGTATCGTACATCTGATGTTGACTTGCTCTGGCACCGAATACGAATAAGTGAGAATCCAGCCCCAATGATAAACAAACTGAAAACCCTGCCGTACATAACCAAACGGATAAAAAAAGACATGGTGATTGCATGGAGAAGTTCGATGAATGAAAGATGGAAGTCCGAACACATCAATTTAAGAAGATATCACAAGAACTTCCGCAAGGAAATTCTGCAACTTCCTGTTTCTTCTATTTTTAAAGCTAGTTACTGCAATAGGAATTCTTAATTCCGATTAAAATTCTAGTTAAAAAATCCCATCTCATGCAATAAGATTTATATCAAATTAAAAAAAAAACAAATTAAATGCATCCGGAATTATCGTAATTTTTGATAATTGCGAAGAAAATAATCAAAAACTATCGTGGGCAAACAAAATAAATTGGTGAATAACCCATTTTGTACCCTAATTTATATCACACGGACAAAACATATAAAACTTTTAATAACGAAACACAAAAACTCTACCGTTGGAGACAGAGAGCCACTGTGAGCTATGTATCACGTGAATAATCTGTCTGCTTCACATAATTTCCTAGAACTAAAATAATTCAGAATACTCAAAGTCGGATTCAAAATATAATCGTTTGAGACTCTTTTTGCAAAAAAAAATTGAAGCTTTACACTGGGTTCTGTAATAACGCGCGAAAAAAGCTTATACAAGCTTCGTTGCTTGGAGGACTTTATTTTTTCTGGCTCACACGGTAAAGTCAAACGCCTACAAAAACTACAATATTTTAAAATGCTTAAAAATTTTCTGGCATTATAGATATGCCTTAATTTTTGTTAAGATCCAAGAAATGAAAAAAATAACACGAAGATATTCCTCCGCAATTGTATAGGGAATGCACCGATCCAAAACATTATTTACTATTGATGGAAGCAAGTTTTCGAGAAAATGTACCTAGGTTTGAAAAATTTATATTTCTGAGGTTATACCTAACTGTACCAATTTTTTCAAAAAATAAACGAATGATTTATTACGATTTAGTTTCAAGCCTTAATTTGCATTAAAATGAACTTTGATTGGATATGTACTTTACAGAAAACTGTACTAAAAGGTATTCAAGTTGGCGCACGCTCTGGTGGGAAAACCACTTTAATGAAAGTCGCGAAACCATACAACCAATCGTTTTTTCGATCGACTAGTATAGAACTGGTAATTCAGAAAAACTTTTTTCCAGACACTACAGCCTAAACGTTAACGATAACTTTCAATAACGGAGCTTGTCATTAAATCTTGCGATCGTAAATGCGAATAAAATGATGAAATGGTCACCTTATTGAGAAATGAACTANTTCAGACATGGGCACTTGCCGTTTTGGCTTGATTAGCACTTCCTCCTTTACATTTTCAGCGTTCATAAATGTTCTTTTGATTATTGTGTACACTTTCAGGCCGTCACTATATAATGCGCAAAAGCAAATAATACTTAATGATCTTTATTTATTTTTGTGTACTTAATTATTCTACTTTTGCAATCATTTTTTTTTGTGGGACTAACATAAATGGATATGTAGTTAATTTTATTGCTCATAAAGACTTAGTTTGGACAGTGTAAGATATAATTTTAAAATTATTTTAATATTAATTTTAAAATTTTCTTATATAATATGGGTACGGGTGTATAAATATATAAATAATTTGTACAGTAATAAAAGGAAATATTTTAAGAAATAGTTCAAGCCATATAGGAACATTGAAATCTTCTTAATTTTCGTTATGTGAATAATTGGATATAATCTTCATAAAATAAGTTCGTGAGATTAAATTTTCTTTTTGTATTTTCTGTTTTCTTTTATATTTTTTATTTTTATTAACAGTACGTACCCATAATTCTTCCGTGTCCGAAAAAACTCTTAATCAAATGAATGAAAACTCTACCTTTTCTTCTTAAATCTTGGCAAAAATAATTTGGAGGAAAAACTACTAGAAAACAACTCGCACCGAGGAAATAAAACTGTGAATTCAAGAAAAAACTTTTATATTTAAAAGATCTTACTTATTTAACTGAAGTGCCAACAATTTGATGATATTTTTATAAAATGAAAAAAAATAAAAAATCAGAATCGAATGTAGAAAACATTACGTTTTGTTTGAAATGTGTATTTTATGCAAGTTAAAGCAAGCGCAATCATGTCTATTAAAAAACATACATCCTATGTGCAATTCTGGGTAATTAACTTGTGATAATTTGATACAGATATGTAAAAAAACTTTTTGAAAAAAAAATCTCTTGCAACTTTTTTAACAGAGATTATTGTAAAAATTTGATATAATCCGATGAGTGAAGTCTCGTGGAAAAATAGATTCTATTCCGAAAATGCTCAATGCGCAGAACAAGGAATCCAATTTATGCCCGCGTCCAAAAAAAAACTCAGAACAAAAAAAAATCCCTCCCTTAAAAAGCAAGTCTATATGGGTCCGTAAGAGGCGTCAGCAAAATCTCTTATGTTTTATTTTTTTTATTTTAACAATACAATATATTTCAATTTCTAATGAAAAATTGAAAAAATATATGTTTTTAATTTAAATTAGTTGTGACTGAGAACTNAAAAATTAAAATTTCATAGCCTGAGACTTATAGCGGCTATAAGTCAAAGGCCAATACCCGGTACCAGTAAAACTTCCGCATAAAAAAAGATCGCAAGCAAAATTTTGAAATTGTCTCCAAATTAAGACAAAAGCGCTCAATCAGATAGTTCACTTTTTGAGTATTCAAAAAACTGAAAACCTGCAAAATTACATGTTAAAATTTGAGATTTTTTTCGTTTTTTCAAAAGTTGGGTTTTTTGGAGAATTTCGCCCTGGTTTTTAAATTCCGGCCCAGAAAGTAACATTTTTCTACAAAATTCGACTCAAGATTATATTTTCGATTTACCTCTTTTTGGCCAATTAATCTCCAAACATGCCCAAATTCCAGCCAATCTCGTTCACTAACGCCTAGCTCATCCAGAATTTCGTTAAACTTTTTCATATTACATTTTTCGTACATCAAAAACTGTTGCCTTCTTTATAATATAATGTCAAATAGTGTTCTGAAAGATACATTAATTATAAATGAAAGTGTGTTGTCCAATATCTATGCATTGAAGATAATTTACACCTCACGGTTTCAGATATGCTTAATTTGCAGAATTGAAAAGTTTCGGAAGCCAAAAATTAAAAGAAAAAAAGTTTCATACCGTGGCTATAAACTTTAGTAAGTTTCAAATCTTGACTTGTCAAAAAGCTTTTCATCTACCGCGTCGATACTTGAAGAGATTCGAAAACCATGCTTGAAAAGATTATGAACTACAAGAAATGTCTTAGTTAATTATTTTTTTAATCACTTTAATTCTTGGCGAATCATTTTTTGTCTCGACGCGACTTGAAACTCTGAATATTATGTTCACAATGTTAATCGTGGAATGTGTTCTGCGTGTACAAGATTCTTATTTTTTGAATTAAATCACTAGCGCCGCGGCCGATGCGTCATCAATCTGGCACACTCCCCACAATTAGTACTTCAGTTTATTATTTTTTATTATGAAAAAATATCTTCTTCGAAAATTTTCAATAAATAGAAAAAAATTAATTTATTTTGAATACCCGATAAACAAAAGATAAATTGGCTATATTATTTTTTTATGAATCTTCCCCGTATGAAATTCAATGTTTTTTAAAAGAAATAATTGTTACTGTGAAAATCTATTTACAGTGACTTTCAAAATATGGTATCTCTGGTCGCACATGATGACAGGTTAGACTTTGCTATGCTTTCTCGGGGCTATTTTCCGAAAATTACAGTCTTACCGCTATAAATTAAAAACTAAGAAAATTTCTGTTTAAATTCGCAAAGATATTTCTTAAGAAACTTTTAGCCTTAAACATATGTTTATTACATGGTTTAAACATGGTTTATTACATTTTGCATTTAACGCTGGTGACACCTTTTGGAATATAATTAAAATCGGGTAATAAAAGACTTTTTTAATTGCAAATACATCACTAATGTAGCTGCAATTAAAAGAGTCTTTTATTACCCGATTTTAATGTAACATTAGTTTAAGGGAGTACTGGTCGCATTTCGAGGCTCGGACATGAAAGGTTTCCAGATAGTTTTAAAATCATTTTTTTTCTGAAAATATGGACAAAAAATAAGTTGATCAGATGTCTTTTATTTTCATTTGTCATAAAAAAAGTATTTTTATCGCGATTGAACATATTCAGTGTGATTTTTTAAAATTATGGAAATTTCTGAGAATTTGAATCGCGGTTTCCAAAAAGACGAGATAAAAAAATGCAAATTGTCGAACTTGAGGTTTTGCGCGTATCCTTAAGGATCGTATACATACCAGTTTTAAGTTTCTGCCGTCCAAAATCCAGGGAGGGAGTAGTATTTTCCCGAGGCACTCAATAAGGCCAAAAAAACAGTTTTTTGCTCATTTAAGCACCGGATGAAATTTTTTGGAGTAAAACTGAACTTGGGGTTCTGCCCACGTTCTTTGTGGTCAATAAAAGCATAGAAAGTATTCTCTATCTTCAAAACTCAGGGAGGAGTAAGGCTTTTGAAGTAAAAATAGTGCCACTTTTGAAAAAGTCGTTCCTGGATTGGTCGGCCATTCAGAGGCGTTCGATTTGTTTTGTGAAAAGCAAGAATAATGTTCAATTTATCCCTAAACTGAAATACTTATGTTCGTGCTGTTTTCTAAGTACTTCATTGAGGCGACGCTGCAAACCCTGTTTTTGGCCTTAAAATGCGACCAGTACTCCCTTAAATCTAAACGTGTTGTTACAGTAATACAACTATGTCATAACAAGCTATGAGATGAGGGGGTTGTCGTCGCAAACCTAGTACATGAAATATAAAACGCTGAAACGCCTCGCAAAATGTTTTTTTCTCTTTTTTTAATATTTCGATAAAAACAAAGACAGAGAGAGGCCCTATATGATATAGGCTATATCCTTTTCCCAACGTAACTTCATCTCAAAAACGTTTACTATCGTTGTTCGAATCCCACTAATGTTGTCTTAGTGATTGTCTTAGGCATGAGTCTTGATAAATTATCTAGTCTATAGCGCGTGTTCGAATCCCACTGATGTTGTCTAAGTGATTGCTTGAGTGATTACACACCGATAAAATTTAGCGGTCCCATNATGGGACCGCTAAATTTTATCGGTGTGTAATCACTCAAGCAATCACTTAGACAACATCAGTGGGATTCGAACACGCGCTATAGACTAGATAGTAAACGTTTTTGAGATGGAGTTCCGTTGGGAAAAGGATATCCCCTATTCACACTTTTGTGAATATCCCGGCCCTACTACTTAAACACACACTACGTTTCCTAATCAGTGCCGGGATATTCACAAAAAGTATGAATAGAGGATATGATATAGGGTTAGTACCGGGAGATTTATCTGCAAAAGTAAACCCCTCAGCACTAATTCTTTGAGTTTATATGGTTAAACTTTCTCAAAAAAATGAATTTGAATTTTCGTAAAAAAAAAATTTCTAAATTATTTTTCGGTCATTTTGAAGGAATTTTGATTAAAAAATACGTAGAGGGAACGACTGAAAACTCAAATTGATATCGACCAACATCTCATCTCCCCGAATTTTGTTGTCTTTATCGACGTAAAATTTTATTTGCTATCCAATAAGCATAATTTAAGGATTGAGCAGGCATGAGCACCTACTTCAATCGCCAATTTAAAGCATAAAATGCAATTTTACCAAATTAAAATTTTTCGGAAATTTTTTTTTCTATTTTTAAAAAATTACCCTTGAAATTCTGCACAAGTCAACGATCACAAATCGTTAATAAACTAATTAGTTCAAAAGTGGATTTAACGCCCGGTACTGACTAGGGTGGCAACACAAAATTACACATGCCTGCAAGGTTTTCATCGTGTTCTAACATAAAAAAAAAATTCCAAACTTTAGAGCTGCTTAAAGGGGGGTGGGCGTCGTAATTTTTTGAGCCCTTTATAGAATTAATTTATGATACATTAATATCGGTTATGACTAAAGTTGACCCAAGGAATCTCATGGTGGCAATT
>SCLH01001967.1:24929-57730 GCA_004367855.1 Oikopleura vanhoeffeni | reverse complement strand
ATTGGTTAAAAATTTTGATTAGCTGTAAGCCAACTTTTTGATCAGTGAAATCTCAGCTTCAATTTGGTGGTACTTTTGTTCCGATCAGACGAACTTTTTTTTCGAACTTTTCATTTCCGGTTTACTTATAGTCATATTTCTAGAATTCTAGGGTGAAATTCAAAAATCCGAGCCAAACATATTGACGACACTATATTTATCTACCTGAGTCGAAAAAACGGTCTTATTCTGAACATCCGTCTAGGAGAAGTATCACTTTGAAGACGAAAAATTGTAAAAATCGGCGTTCAAAAGTGATTCTAGAAAATTCAAGAGCGAAATTCAAAAAAATGGGCCAAACATATTAGTGACCTCACTCTTTCCGTACTCTGTGTAAATTTTGAGACGCTTTGTATGTGGGGTCTAAAAGAAGATAGATTTTTAAAAAACTGTTTAGTGTTCAAGAATAGACTCACCACCTGGTGGTGTGATGTAACAATGTTAAGTTTGAGATATGGAATCGTTAGGCGAAGGCTAGACCTATAAACGAGTATCTTCAGATTTTTCACAACTGCCCTAGAATTATTATGAGGCGAGATTGAAAGGTACCAGATTACGACGCCCACCCCCTTAAAAGGTCGATGAGTAAGATAAAATAATTTTTGAACGAGACGACCTAAAAAATTTTAACTGCCATTTTCGAATTCCTCGTGGCAAACTCTATGTTGGGTTTGATCAAAAAATTTCCAGGACTTTTCTTTCATTCGATTTTAGCGGATTCAAATTTTTCAGCACCACTTAAGGGAGTGGTTGTCGCTGATTAAGCTGTTTTTTGAAGGTTTTACACATGGTTTATTGATGAACTGGTAGAGGTGGTATTGAAAAAACGCACTCATCCTGAATAAGCCTCCCAAAAAAACACTAAATAGCTTACTCCTCCTACAATTTACATAAATTTCTTCTAATTTTTTGAGTCTAGAGCCTTTTTTCAAAATTTTGCTTCTAACGGAAAAAAAATGCAAAAAAACGAAAAAAAAATTCCAACGAAAATTGGTCGAAAGAAAAAATTATCTGTCAAAAGCAAAATTTTGAAAAAAAGGCTTCCGATTATTGTTGATATTGCTTCTCCGAAACTTGACTCAAAAAATTAGAAAAAATTGATGTAAATTGTAGGAGGAGTAAGCTTTTTAGTGTTCAAATATTGAAAAAATATAGCAACCTTCATATGCCTCCAGAACGAAGTCTGATCAAAATTTCGAGAAAAACGCTCTAGATTATTGTTGCGCTAGTTTTTAGCATTCATGATAAAGAATAAACCGAAAATTTATCTTGAAAATTGGCGGAGGAGTAGGCTTTTGAAAAGCCCTCTAAATCTCGATTTCAGATTTCGTTTTGAAAATTCTTTTAAAGTTTCTGTCCGACGAAAAAAAATTTTCGAATGATTTCGATGATTTTTGAAAATTCAAAAAATTTTAATTTGCCCTTTTTTAGGGGCTCATTTTATAAAAAAATAATATTTTTTTGTACTATGGTCGTTTTTATAAGGAAGAGTTATTTTTTTAGTAAATCAAGCCACAATTTTATACACAGTATGTCTTTTTTTTCGTGCGAACAAAATCAAGTGTCCGGGAGAATCTTCTATAATTTGCGGAGAATTCTCCTAAAACATTCTTTTCATTTGGCACGAAAAAAAACACATACTGTACTGTAAGTTTACCAAAAACCCAATTTTCCGTAACTATAGATATATATACTATGCTTATTTTTTTCAAACTGTGAAATTTTACAATGATGTTTTTACAACAAATACAGTAGACTTCATTAATGGTGTTTTGCAAGTTGACGAATTATTTCGAATGATGCATTTAAAGTGATCAAAATTAAATATTAACTACTACGCCAGTCACGGCCGTTCGTGATAGTAACCATTTCTCAAACAAAATAAATACAATTCAGATTAGAGAAAAATATAAATTTTCGATGTGTTTCCTACGAAATAATTGGCTATCGATAATAATGAATTAATTTTGTCAAAAAAAATGAGATTTTATTTTATTTTCAGCGTTTTGAGTCTATCAGGTAGCGCAACAGAGTTTAGATGAACATTAAAATAGGCGATTATTGTCTTTTTATCACAAATGCACAAATATTTATTCACTTTTGAAAAATGTTATTTAAATTCACCGGTAATTAGCCACCGAATAAACATGAATTTTAGTCGGTTTCAAAGAAATGGCATTTTTTTTCTGAAAATTTATTTTGAAATGATTATCAGATGAAAAATTAATTAAAAAAAAATCTTGCAAAAATGGAAAATAAAATTAAGTCCAATAAAAAATGAAATGTTATAGACCAATAATTTTCTACCATCGATTAAATCCTTTGTCCCCTTAAAAGGTCACCTAAAAAAGGTTTTTAACAAGACATTTTATCAGAATTTCAGATTCTGAATAATTATTCAAAATTTTGTAAACAATAATTAACCTTTCATTATTAAACAAACAACTAATAGTCGGTAAAGGCTTAGATTCAGCGCGGCAAGTATTCGCATCCGCAAGACGTTTGAGTGCACTTATACTTTATTATCGTTTAGAAGTAAGCATGAATAAAAATTAGCTAGACTTCAAATTTACAAAGTGATCGCAGTTCCTGAATAATTCTCGCATAGGGAAATTAGTTTTTCAATATATTAAAAATGTGTATATTTTTTTGTTTAAAACTCGATCTTACTACTTTAGAACATGTCGTGAAAGCTTTTTTTTTATAAAATCTTTTGTCGGAGTAATTTTTTTGATTTTAGATTAATTGAAAAGACAACTTGAGTTCATTATCGACATCGACAAAGTTAAAAGCATACAATATTATATTGTCAATATATAAAATATTAATACATTAATTTAAGCATATGGAAAGAAGGGCACTGACCTTGGCAATGGATACTATATTTGGTATGGAATTAATGAATTTATTCTATGCAAAGAATCTTGCCAAACCTACACACTTATTCCACAATCAACCGCTTTAATTAATTGCTTCGGATTTAAAATCTTTATCATTTTAAATTTTTTTTGAAAATTTTTTCAGAATTTTTTTAAGTGTTAAAAATGAGTAAATTTTTCCTCTCTAGCGCTATTATGAATATATATGCAATATTTTGATACGGAACGGCTTAAAACTAAAAACTAGATTCACAAAATAACGCTGGCCCCCTTAACAATTAAGTGATGATGGATCAAGTTTTTTTTGTAATTTTGACTTACAGTCATTAGCATTGACTCATTTCTCCCTAACTCGAACACTTACCAACCTAAAAAAGTTTCCCAGTTAGGGCGCTGTGTTCCAGTTAGAGGTGTTCCAGTCAGGGAGCGATGACTGTATTGTGTATTTTTTTTACAGTTTGATTTTTAATTTTTATAGGGTTTTGAGCGGACCAAAAAAGAGAAGGCAATTTTCCCTCCTTCGCTCTTTTTGATTGAACCTTAGGCCTAGTCCAGCAGACGCCATAAGAAATTGAAAAATCAACCAGTATATATTTCATGATGAGATTATGACCTCTGACCCTAAATTTTGGTTGTGCACAAACTTTTGGTCCATTTTGAAATACTTACAAATTGTATGTTACCATATATCCCTTTATCACCTTTTGGTTAGAATGCGTAGCCACAACGTTAAAATCACACGTTAAAAGGAGTAGTGGCTACGCATTCTAACCAAAAGGTGATAAAGGGATATGTGACATATGATATGATATGTCAGATTTAAGCTATTGATTTCAGCTCCAGCTAGCACCTGATCAAACGCATGATGATCAGCTCGTGTTCAATAATCTTTTGATTTTTTTTCTATCTCACTTCTTATTGGTCGGTGTCGTTTGCTGGAGCGGAAACCGCTAGCTAAAATCTGACATACTGTATTTCTCCAAACTCGCCACAGAGTAAAATAAAATATACGGAAGGATTTTATATTGACCATATTTACCAAAACCACTTTAATTTAAATTGATCTTTAAATTTCAGATTATCTTTACGTGTAAGAGGTGTTCTGAGATAAAATATATATTAAATTAATTAAGTGCAAATATTATATTATTCATTTAATTATCAATCAAAATTACCGCTAAATGACTCCAAATAAATCATTCGTTTGGGTCCTTGACCTTCAAACGACAGAATGCATTTTATTTACGTACAATAGATTTCATTCGGTAGTAATAAATACAATATTTGATCATATAAGTGCTACAAGGAAAAATAAAAGTTACAACACCATTTTGAAGTTGAGTTCCCCCAAACTGGAAGAAATATTTCTCTGATAAGTTTCTAAGAGTTAATTTTATAATATACCAACTTTAGAAAAATTCAGTGGCGCGTTATCCGCCGCCGCAAGATTGTCGAGCGTACCGTACGCTATACCGTACGCTGCGTACGTATATTTTTAGCAGCAAAAAAACGTGATGCTAAAAAAGCCTCTTCAAAATAAAACTTTCAAAAAATACGCAATTTTCTTCGAACAAAAATGTTTTTTTCATACAAATTTTGTGTTAAAAACTGTGGCTAAAAACCCATTTCTAGGTTTAGCTTCACGATATCGAAGACGATGCCCGAGTCCATATCATTTATTTTTTTTTATATCGATATTATTTCCTGGAAACCATGAATGCGTCATATGATGAAAAAGTCATAATGTACATAGTTTTAATTGTAAAAAAACATTTTAATGTTTTCAAAAAGGTAATCTTGAAAATCACAGCAAAATATTAACTCCCCGCTCAATTACTCATGTGTTGTTCAAATTGATATCATAACAATTCGGCGCTTGAAAGCGTGGGTGACAATTTGTTTGCTCAAAGGTAACTATGACTCAATCATGGTCCAAAAAAGATCAAATATGGACTTGGGCATCATCTTCGATATGCTTCTTTTTTATTTTTCAAAAATAATTGAATTGAACAAATTTCAGATTAGAATAATTTAATGAGAAATTTTGTAGTTTAATGGCAATTTTAAATATATATCTAATCATCAAGTATTCTGAGTTTAAGTTTACTTAGAAGAATTCAAACCAAATAAGCATTTTTAACTTTCCCACTATTAATTTGTTTTATCGCTACTTAACAAATATTTTTCTATTCTGGGTCCATCGTCTTCAAATTGTTCATGGTTTATTCAAATGTTAAACTTGATAACCAATAAATTATAAATCCGTTCTCCAGTAAAAGAGCAAATGGGTGCACAAATTGTAATTTTTGTAAAAATCATATTCGAATAGCTAAACGAATCAAAAATCGAATAATTATTTGTGGTACGAACGCGCAATCTCCGACATGCTTTGGATATAACAACGATATGACAAGAAATAGCTCTTTAGGTCTTGGTGCCGAAAATTTTATAAGCGCAAAATTAAAAGGTTTTATCTGACCCGAACTCACGCGATTGATCGCATTTTGCAATACAGTATTGCCAATACACGGGAAACTTCGGAACAGACTTTTTTGGTTAAAATTTCTAGATTTTTGTGTAATGACTCATTACTAATGAGGCATCTGATTAGCGGAATCCCAGTAAAAGCATAGGTGTATTCGATAAAACTTGAAAAATCGTATGTTTTGGACAAATTATTAATTTGTGATCTTTTTTATCCAGTTAACCTCATTGTATTTCACCTTATTTGAAAAGTAAAATTGTTAATTTGGGAGTGTAGTGGTTTTAGCGATAAAACTCTGGTGAGCAACGCAATAAGCACGCGTGAACCAATAATGAAAAGCATAACCACTTTGTGACACATTTTTGCTTACTGAAATATATACATGTTTTATTTTAACTAAGGGTATCCCGGTCCCTAATTTGACATATTCTCGATAAAATATAAGCCAAACACTGCTTCAAGGATATTATCCAGATTAACCAGTTTGTAGAACTAGCCTTCAGCTTGCGTCATAAATGTGCCAAAGTTTTTGTATGCTTAACTCCGTGACACATGAGCAAAACAAGAAGACATAACGCAAAACGGAAAATCTATCTCCTCCCAGGTTTTATTATGAAAAAAACCTCAATTTTGAGTACAACCTGTATAATTACTATCTAAACTTTACAGTGGCGTTTTTGTCGATAAGTGCTATATTTTTTCTAGAACATGCAAAAAACCACCGTTTTTTGGACATTCGCCTCGAAAAATCTATCTCCTCCGAGTTAAATTTGCAAATTAGATCAAAATTTTGCAAAAGCTAGTTCAAAACAAATAGAAACTTTAAAGTGGCGTTTTTTTGCAATTTCGACCCCAAACTCAAAATATGAATTTTTCAAGGTCACGTGGAAAATTTCCGAAAAAAAATGTGCTTCGATTTTTTCGAAAGTAGGCTCAAAAGAATTATTTTTTGAACATAATTTTGAGAAAAATACTTAGAAAAAATCAAAAAACGCCAAATTTCGAAATTTTTTTTGTTGTCATTTGGGTTGTTTTATGCGTTCAAAACATAAACAATTGATTTGGTGCATTTTTAGGGACATAATAACTGCAGAAAATGTAGGAACTGGGATACCCTTAACGTTTCGATTTATTCTTAATCATCTTCAGAATTAGTTTTGTACTAAACATAACGTGTTGACTAGACCGGTCACAAATTTGATAATTTGTTTCAAATTTTGTATTTTGAATAATTTTTCAAAATTTTTTGATGTGGTTCACTAAACAATTGTTGCTTTGTGACTCAAATTATTTGGATAAAATTTAATCCGACTTTGTTTAGATGTTTATATTTTCTAGTGAACTCTTACTGATTATTTTTATTTTCTAAATTTCAATCCAAATTTAAGATTTCCGTTTAAATGGTTATATTTCAATCGAAAGCAACATTTTGACTACATTTTCAGAATATGATAGCCAGCACGGATTTTTAACATTGATAAATATGGCTTATTCCGTCAAAGAAAAACTTTCAATTTACAAAACTGAAGTCAATAATGAAATAAAATCGTCGTTGATTATGGAAAACGATGTTTCAAGTCATAAAACTATCAAACTGCTCGACAATCATATCCATCAAAATGGGGCTGAATGTGACCCAACTGATCCTGACGGAGAAGTAAACTGTAGAGTTTCAAATTATTTTTACGACAAGAAGGTGAGCTGATTTTTTAAAATTTGACTGATCGGGCAGCTGGATTCGAAAGTTCATTTTTGCTATCAAATATTGAATAACTCCAGAAACTCTCATCAAAATTTTCAGCTAATTGTTTATTTATGTGTGAAAAGCTATAGATAAACTTTTACTAAATTTTCAGATTTTTTTAATTTTTGAATCTTTGTCTTTTTGAAACAAAAGTGCCTCTCAGTAGTTAATAGGGTGTACACACTGTTTAGATTTCGGGTTTTGGAAACGACTCATCCAATTGAGTTCTTAGATAAAGCAAAATAACCACACATATTTATTGAAAAATGTAACAAAAATGTGGTCCGAATCGGACCATTTTCCTCTTTATTTTGAAAAAACATTCGAGATTGTCATAAGTTTTTGAAAAAAAATTGAAAGTTTTTTTTATATTTCTTGTGAATATGTGTGGTAATTTTGAGCCATCTAAGAATTTAAGCAGATGAGTCCTTTCCAACAGCCAACAGCGGTGTGGACACCCTTTTTACTACTAAGAGCCTCTTTTGTTGCGAAAAATGTATCGACGATATCGTAACCTTGTCAACGGGTGATCATTTCACGTTACGTTACGTTGATCAGGGCACGTTACGTTGATCATGGTTTTATCTGTAATTCTGCTTTTCTGGTTGACTTAAAAATGAGTTATAAAATTTCAAATTTTTGTTTTAAAGAAATGAAATGAACTCTCAAAAAACGATTATTTAACTAAATTATGAAGATGCCAAATTGCATTACTTTTAGTCCGAGGTGAGCACAATGCTAAGTGTCTGCATGAATGATCCTGGTATTGAGCGAAATGGATTAAAAAGTTTTATTTCGACAGTTTCAATAGACTTAGAATGTTGTGACCATACATATTCTCATCTTGATAATTATACTTGTGGCAGAAAATTAAATTCTATTGCGAGATTTGGCAATTCATTATATGGAATTTTTGAACCGATAAATTCAATGTCAAAATCGAAAAAAGCATTTGTTTGTAAAATTGAAGAAAATTCGGTGGACGAAAAAATTGGCGAGTCTGATCAAAAATGTAATTTTGAAAAAAAATCTCGGAGAAAATCATTAAAAAATATAGAGATGGAAATTTTGAAATCAGACGAAGAGATTTTATTCAATTCAGACGCTGTTATTATTGGATTTAAAAATCACCCTGTGAGTCGATTGCCTATAGTTGTTATCCAAGACAAATTAAATGTCATTTTATTGCAAATTGAAGATGAGAAAATTAAAATCATTTCAAGTTTTTCGATAGAAAATAAATATTTTGTTTTCGACGAAGATATATCTACACTATTTACGATGAATGATAGAACTTTAGCGAGGGATTAAAATTAAGCATGATTTTTTTCAAAAATTTATCCAAAAATTATGGTTGAAATTTTTTTTGCGCCTTGAAATTTTTGCCCAATCATATGATCGCATTTTGCATCATTCAAATAGTCACGATCGGTCAACCGAGGGTCCAGGACCCTGGGTCCTTGAGTCACATAATGAACAAATAAAAATAAACTCAAAAACTACATTTTTAAGTCTTACAGATGACTTGATTTTAGTTAATTTTTTAATTTTAATCCGTTCGATAGAAAAAGTCGATATTTGTGCTGTTCCAAAAATGAATCACTTGAATAACCGTTCTGAGTGTTTACTGTGCGCAAACAAATCAAATGATGTCTGTCAATTCAATGGCCAGAATTGTCAAGTTAAAGGGTTTTTAATTCATCTTACATGATGAGAAAAAAAATGGTAATCACGATTTGTATGGATCGAAATTTCAGCTAATCAGAGTCCCTAATTTAGATATTTATGTTTTTTCCAAATTTAAACTAGTCATGATCAACCGTTTTGATATTTCCATGAAGCAAAATTCGAGAAAAGAATAAAAAAAATAATCAGCAAAAGTTTTTTACCAATTTTTTTTTACATTAATTTTAAAAAAAATATTTTGAATAACAATATTGTTAATAACAAATTAATTTGAACCAATTATAATTGATGTTATTGGTCAGCATTGAAGCCAATCAGATTTTTTCAGAAATTCTAACCAATCAGAATCCATCATTACAGTAATTTTGATCTTATCATGAACCCTTTTATAGAACGTGTTGAGGGAGAAAGAAGTGTTGACTGTAAAAATAAATTTCATGTTACTTGTCAAGAAAGAAAAGTTGATCGAAGTTCTTTTCTATCTAGTTCAAATAAATGGATGATGAATTCAATAAAGTTAAAAATCAATTTGAAGGAGAATGAAGGAGAAATTAATTTGGAGGAGAAGATTTTTATAAATTCAAAAATTAAATGGTTTTTTGATGGAATACACAAAGTCCAATTTGATGATAAAGACGAAATTCTAGTTTCTGAAGACTTTGCCGAAAGAAGTACAGAAATAAAAAGAAAATTATATTTTGAAAATGTGGAAATAAATTGCCTGGCATTTATTATCAAGAATAATGATTTTCAAAAGCAAGAACTAAACAAATTAGAAGCTAAAGTTAAAACGCTTGAAAACCAGATTTATTCACTAAATAATACAAAAAATACAAAATCGACAAAAGTTGATTCGTCAGATATTTCTTCTATGACGATAGTATCAACAACAGTGACTGAGTCTAGTAGACTGTTCACAACCACTACAGCAAGTATCGAAACAACAACGAAAACAACAGAAGTTTTCAAAACAGAAATAACCAGCACAGAACCTATAGTTTTAGCCGAAATTTCTGTAACAACAACTATTTATTTGACATTTATTATCATTTTGCTCATTATATTAATTGTAATGGATGTCTGCTGCTATAAAATAAGACAGAAATCTCCCTTGTCAATTTTTTGCTACAAATTTAAACCAAATCAAATTGAAAGATCGGACACAAAATCAGATTTCCTCTTAAAATCCGAACTACCACAAAATATTTGAAAATAATTTAAAAATCTCCATGAAGTTCTTCATTTCTAAGCTCTGAAATTAAATTATTTTTATATTTGCTGCTAAACTATAAACATTTTTAAAACTGCTGTAAATTTCACTTTGGAAAAAATAAATCAAAATTACAAAATCAGGATAATTAATATTTTTTTATATTTTCAAAACAGAGAATCTCTAAGAGATACCAGAAACTTATTTTGACGAATTTTGAGTCTCTAAAGACTAAAGAATACACTATGTACCCAAATGTCTTGAGTTGTTCATTTCCATAGCCTATGGACCATAGCGTTTTGAAAACATTAAATATTAAAAAACAATTTATACATCAAATAAAGATAATTCACTGGCATTAAAATAATTTAAATAAAGTTGCATAGAATTAATTAACGGAATTTTGAGGCCTGTCCGCTTGTTCTAAACCCACAGAACTCATATCTTATGAGTCATATGATATGAGTACTGTGTGTTTAGAACAAGCGGACAGGCCTCAAATCCCGTTTTGTATGATATGACTTCTATCACCTAAAATTCAAATGTGCCCAAAAATGTGTGCTTTAACCACTCAGGTGTGCTTTAACTACTCACCCACTCTGAAAAAATGCAATGAATTCGTTAGTGATTCCTTCCATTCCTTGCCCTTCCATTCCCTTTGAACTTTTTTGCATCATATCCTTTTCCCAACCTTAGTCCATCTACAAAATACTTGTTATCTTTATAGCGCGTGTTCGAAATTCGAACTTCGAATCCAACTAATGGTGTCTTAGTGATTGTCTCGAGTATGATTATTGACAAGGGTGCCTGATATTGGGCCCGCCAAAGTTGAGCGGTGTGATCACCGAAGCAATCACTAAGAAAATCACTTAGACAACATTAGTGGGATGCGAACATAGTTAGCATTTTTAAGATGGACTGAGGTTGGAAAAAGGATATCGATATTTTTTGGACATGGAAATTAATTGGTTTTTCATCAGCTCTTGCCAGGTTTCCTATTAAATAGCAGACTTTTGAAATGAATTGTAAAGGTCTTTTTTAATAAATAATTATTGAAGACTAACAGTCATTTTTTTTGTAAAATCAAGACAGTTAACTCCCGTAGTGTCTTTGGGGCCATCCGTGGCTCGAAGGCCCTTTAATCGCATTTAGGACCTTAATCATGTATGAATGAAAATTTACAAAGTGATCGATCGACTATTTGGATAATTGACGTTTGTGCGTTTTTTTTCGAAAATTTTACTGTATTACAGTACTTATTTCTTGCAAATAAATCATCAAAAAAAGCCTTATGCATGATCAGAAAAAAATTCAGACTTTTTCTCATTACGCAATACCCCAAAATGATCACGTGACCGTATATTTAAGGAATAAGGTTGGTAAAAGTAGTACTGTTTTTTTCAAAAATTGCTTAAATCAACTTTTCAAAAAAGTGAAGTGGTTCTTTAGAAGTTTTAAGACTTTTTTCATACACTAAAGTCCAAAAACGATCACATGACCTTCAAATTAGGAAATAAGGTTTTGGTTCAAGTAAACAAATAGTGATCAAATTACGCCGAAAATTTTTTGGGCCAATTAACACCTAATTAAAGAGTTTAAACATAATAATATTTTCCAAAAACGTCACGTGATCTTATTTTTCGAGAAATAAGGATTAATTTATGACATATTCCAAACCTTATTTTTGATTATTTTGTAACGTGATTTTATTCGACTTTGGTGAATGTGAAAAAAGTCTTAAAAACGTTTGAAGTTGACCCTGGAATTTTTTGACGTACTTTGAGTACTTTTTCAAATTATTGTACTACAGCCTGAGTTTTTTTAAATGGGCCATTTTTTTCTCCAGTCGGCTAGACAGGGAGATTGAATTACGTCAAAATGGGCATAAATATGACTCAGGCCTGTATATTAAAACTCAGGCTGTATGTTTTTGTTTCAAAAGTACTCAAATCACGTGGAAGACCCTTAAAGAATCGTAACGAATTTCTAAGACTTTTATTTCATTACAGTATGGCCTCCGGTTTAAATAAAGCATTTCTAGAAGTTAAAACTTCCAAAATACTGATTAACAGAAGCATGCGTAGGCGAAAGAAAGAAGAGAAGGAATCACGAGAAATAATTATTCCAAAAAAATTAAGACTCATTTTATATGAGAATGATGATAAAAACATTGATTTTTTTGCAGATGCAATACTCAAATTGGCGACGGTTTAATATTTGTAATTTGAAAATGTCAAAATAACTCTAAATTCGTGTTATTTATGCACTTGTTTGTGAGAATCGGCGAAAATGAGAGAATTTTTAATTTAGTTAAAAAAATTAAACGTAATCTGAATCAGAATGTTCTTAGTCAGCCTTTTTTGATTTACAAACAATGACTTCTGATTGGTTACAAACAATGTATTTGAAGAAAAAGGTTAACTGGATGATATCTGCTATTTATTTAATCAGTGGTTTTGTGCTCTCCGGTCGGTTCGAAATTAATTTGGGATTTGCAAATTTTGATTTGTTTAAAGCTTCAAGCTGAGCGCCTCCTCTACAGAAGCATGTTATGATCAGAACGACAGTTCCTGAAAAGACGTTGAATTAAAAGTTAATGTGATGATATATTTAGGGTGCGCTTATTCAGAACTCTTATTTTGCTGGGTGTTGTGCAGTTCTAACATAATAACAACGTTCGTGTTAATATCAGTCAGACTCTAGTACATTTTTACTTTTTTGATTATGCAATTATAGTGGCGGTTTATGTGTTAAAATTTTAAAAATAATTTTTTTGTGAATAAACATTTTTCGTTTGCATAAATATTTGTGTTATCTCCCGCTCAGACTGGCGGTATTTTAGAACAGAATTATCATGTACTATAAGTTATGTTAATTGTGATGTGAAAGTTATGGACTCAAATGATTTTAAATCAAAAAAATTGCATGAAATTCAAACTTCGTCCCGTCATCTTATCTACAAGGACAATCAAATTAGTTTCTATTTAAAGAACTAGTGGATTTTATTTTTTAATTCGAAGCCCGGCTCGGTTAGTGATCATTACAATTCTGAAAACGTTTACGTAGCAGTTTGCACAAGCGGAAATTACTCTGGATTTACATGACAGATTTTTTTGGCCATTGAATGATGTCGTATTCAGCGGTTAAACATAGTTCCATTTTCTATTCGAATAACAAAAATTTTGAATATAACAGAAGTCGGTATAAAAAAGTAAAACTTTCCTCGATAACCTTGAGTTTATTGTGAAGCCCTTTATTTGTCAACCAAATACAATTTTTATCTATGAAATGAGACCCCAACCTTTGCAATACCTAAATTAATAAAGTTTTAACCAAGCCAGATCGGAATTAAAAAAGCTTATGGTTGTGGAAAATATGAGTTTCAAATGTGAATCTACCTGATCGACTACAATTGTCCGATCAAACTTCGAGGTAATCAAATATATTTGAAAATAACACTAAGTGAATCCGTGAGGTTAATTTTCACATGAAATCATCGACCATGGTTCAATTATTTACACCAAAGACGCAAAAAGCAAAATGAGTCATAATAAAGATGATAGATTTTCTTTTATGGCGAATATACTAATTGACTCATAGCTGATGTTTATTATTAAGTTGCCCTAGCGGAAAAATTTGACCGGTCAATTATGGTCGATCAGGTGGTTATAAAATTAAAAAAAAAAAATGTCCGGATTCACAAGGCCTTAACTATCGTTTTCATAAACAATGAGCGCTTTAGCTCGTAATTTGGCATCGTCAAAATGGACTTGTCTCCTCTCTTTGGAATCCACATGAGCAGTAGTTCACGCTAAGTGGCATTTGATTGACATTACTTTATAAAATAATAAAGTTTGCTACTAATGAACTATTTTAAGATCTAGGGCCGAAATATAGCCTGAGTTTTTTTAATTGTTACTTTTTTTTCGTCCGGTGGATAGACAAACAAAATTTAAGCCAAAAGATAGTAAAATTTCACACAAGTTGAAAAGTGACAATTAAAAAAAACTCAGGCTGGATAATGATTTTTGAACTTTGAAACCAATTTTAAAAAAAAAAAGTTAGATAAAAATCAGATAAATCTTAGGGAGTGAAATTTTAAAAAATGCTCTAAAACATAACCTATGTAAGATTGCTTATGTGACTGAGGTCATTAAGGGGGCGTTGTTTTTGGGATTTGCAAGGCTTTGTACGGCTGAACCAATGAAGGTAAGACATTTTTGAAACATAAGAAAGATCTATCCTTGAACTAGCAACTCCATTTATCATTTTAGTATCACTTTAACCAACCATCTGGTTAACCGCGGTTAAAGACGAGTCTCTCGGCTTTTTTCAAAGAAATAATGATCTTACAGCTTATATGGGAAAGTTTTGAGACTTGGTGAGAATCTGCAAAATTGTCTGAATTTTAGTGAATATGAGCTGTTTTTCTATTTTTGCCGCAGAGGTCGGCAATCTGGTAACAAGCTCAAGGGGTGGTGAACATCAAATAGAAAGTACTTTTCCGAATTTTAACCTGAATCGTCAAAAAAGTACGCGAAATCGACAATTTTGAAAATAAAAGTGATAATTAGAAAATTTAAATGCCACCAAAAGATTTATTGGGTATGATTTGCTGGACACGATATAAGCAACTATGGTCTGATTTTGAACACATATGGTGCTAGAGATAAAAAAAAATTTGATGAAAAAATCGCTTTCAGCAAATCATACCCAATGAATCTTGTGATGCCATTTAAATATTCTTATTATCTCTTTTATTTTCAAAATTAGCGATTTCGCGCACTTTTTTGACGATTCACAGCCAATCAGGTCGAAAAAGTACTTCCTATTCAATGTTCACAATCCCTTGGACTTGTTACATGAATGACGTTTCTGGCATTTCCACAGAAAAAGCCTTATATCAAAACGTCGAAAAACACCTTTTTTTGGCACAATCGAACAGATTTCCGACCCCTGAGGCAAAAATTGATAAAACAGCTTCTATTCACTAAAATTCCGACAAATTTGCAGATTCTCACTAAGTCTCAAAACTTTTTCAATTAAGTTCTAAGATCCCTTTTTCTTTGAAAAAAAACCGAGGTACTACCGCGCTTAAGCAGATGGTTGGTTAGAGTGGTACTAAAATGATAAATGGAGTTGTTAGCTCAAGAATAGATCTTTTCAATGTATGTTTCAGAAATGTCTTATCTTCATTAGTTTAGCCGTACAAAGCCTTGCAAATCCCAAAAATCACTAACACCACGCCTTAAAAAAGTTGGTTTGTCGGAGTTGTAATAACTATTTCAATCGAAATCTTGACGGTACCGATCTCAGCACTGTTTTCCTGGCCTTTTTCGTTATTGCTCTAATCTTTGCCAGACCTAGCTTGGCTTGAGTTTGACGTGACCAAGCCAAACTTGTAAAAATAATTGTTTGATCCAAGCTTTTGCTTGGCTTGACTTTCGAACCCATTTTCAAGATAAGCCAGTATTTAAACAAGTTTAAGCCTAACCAATATGAATTGAGGACTCTTGGCTGACAAACTGTGACCATTTTAATAATTGAAACAAAGCGGGATATTAACAGGCAACCAAAAAGCGGATTTTCAGACGAGCCAATCAAATCGGCTAAAACTTGGCTACCAAATCATAGTATCGCATCATTGAAATAGTCACGATTTGTCAGCTGAAGCATTAGTTTACTTCTGGGGAAAAACCCGAACAAGCTCATATCTCTATCACTTTATTTCCAAGCCAAGTCAATTTCAAGCCTAGCCATTGGTTACAACTCAGCCAACCTAAATAAAGGTGATACAATTTTTGGCTTTTGTCGAATCTGCCCTTAGACCTCTTCCTAGGCACTATTCTTCTAGATTGAAATCATACTTTGTCACCGATAAAATATTCTGTGCGGGTTCTTTTCATTCCAGTATACTGCGGTAGGTCTCATTTCATTCTAGTCACATGATTTGTGATGACAGAATTAGCTTTATTTTTCGTGCCACAAGTTAGATAATCGAGATCGGAAATTTTCAATTTTAATTATTAAAAGGTAAGAATCGTAAAAGTTCACAAAGAAAATTGTTATGTGACCGCATTAGGGGGTAAGTTATGGCTCTTAAATAATGGACCCTTAAAACACTTTTTAGAGGGATTTTTCTTCATGTTTTCAACAAAATGTAACATTTAGAGAAAAACTTGATCTATTAAAAAATCCAGAACAGCTTTATTTTGTTCTAGAATCCTTATTTTTGATTACTGCTTTAATTAAAAAGTAACCCGTTAACCCGCAAAAAGTTGTTCACCAGAGGTGAAAATCCTTACTTTTCCGGTATCCAAATATAAGGAAATTTATATTTACACTCTTGCCTCTCTAACTGAAATAACTCAAACTCGAACACTTTTTTTTCGTGATGAAAATATCAAAGAAAACATTATTGGTCGAATTTTTTAAAATACCTATATTTTGCTACTAAGAGTTCGTAGGTGGAAATAAGTAGTACAAGTAAAATACAAATAACTCAATGTTTCATTATTCGATTACACTGAGTGTACAATTATCCGAACGCACCCTTATCCGAACGTTGTACCCTTATCCAAACGTTGAATCCTCGTCCAAACGATTTTTGGTCGAGCTGAGGTGTTCGGATAAGGTAAGTGTAAATTACACTGTGTAATCAAAAATTTATATTTTTCCGACATGATTTTCACAGACGTTTTTGGTTCAAATTGTAAAATATTCACTCTTGTACAGGAACAAGTTAATCCAAGAATTCTCTTATTTATATGTTATATCAGTTCAAGCTTCTAATCAATTTGTTGAATTATTTTATAAGATATTATTAATGTGAATCAAAATTAAAAGCAAATTGATTTAACTCCTGAATCATCATGAATCGTTCTGTGATTTTAAAGTAACATATGATATTTAAGATTTTTTCATGAAACATTTACGAATAAAAACTGTCAAAAAAATTCCACTGGCTACAATTATCATACATGGAGTCAAAAAATCTGCTCGATGGAGTTCAAAACCAGTTAAACCTGTATCCACTGTTACTTTACAGGTGAAACGCCAATAAAGAAATTCAATCAAGTTGTATTTTGTTTTCGTCCGTAGTTTTCGAAAATGATTTCAGAGAAGTCTCAAAAATTTTACTGAGTTTATTTTTTGAAACCAACGTTGAGGTCAAAATACTGTTTCAATAACAGAGTAATCCAAATTTTCAGCAGACACTTTTTTGTTGCAAAAAGTCAAATTGTATTTTATGATTATCATAACTTTTAGAACAGTAGGTTACTAAAGTTCATCTGAGAAGCTATAATTTTCAAAAAAATAAGCAGGAAATCGTTTATGCCTATCGCGAAACCAAGGATTAGTTTTTAACCACTTTAGCCTTACGAAAAAATTTCAGGTTTTATTTTAATGTTAACAAATATGATTTTCTTTATTTGATATGTTTGGTATAGCTATAAACTATCGCGCTATGGAGGTTAAGAAGTTATAATACACATATCTAAGTCTTATAATCATATCATATATCATCAATATCATATCTTAAACAAGACTTGAAATTTTTGCTAATTATGTTGTGCGAACAAATGGATAACTTCAGCCAAGCTAACGAATAAGCGGTGTTGAACGATTTGTTAGCAATAATTCGTAATCGAATTTTTGAATGAAGCAAACAAGCTCTGAAGACAAAATTTCAAGAAAATTTGTTAATAGTCAATTCAGGGAACCATCTCGAATATATCTCGGACGCCGAACTTTTTTGTGGTGTTTTGAAGCGATAACATGTGGTCCGAATTTTGGTTCAAACTATTTTGAGGATGTTTACTGTCCTTAGCAGGACAAGATTTTTATATATTTTGTAGGATAGTTAATATCCCCAAAATAATTAAGCGAAACTAAGGCCCGATTCGTCAAATTACTTTTCGACCCAAAAAACTTTTCTGTTAAAAATTCTGCAATTTAATTCTCATTCTGAAGACGCAAAACGCGAAACATGACAATAAAACCAATTTTTAAATTGAAATAAAATGCATTTTAAAATGTCTCAAAACAACCCAAAAAAAAAAAAATTGTGTGCGTTAACTAATGTGTGCTTTAACTACTCACCCACTGTGAAAAAATGCAATGAATTCGTTAGTGATTACCCTTCCACTCCTCTTGAACATTTTTGCATCATCTCCTTTTCCCAACCAAAGTTGACAGCCAAAGTTGATCGGTGTGTCATCACTCAAGCAATCACTAAGAAAATCACTTAGACAACATTAGTGGGATGCGAACACGCGCTATAGAGATAGTAAGCATTTTTTAGATGGACTGAGTTTTGGAAAAGGATATTGATATTTTTGGACAGGGAACTTAATTTGGTTTTCATCAGCTCTTGCCAGGTTTTCTATTTAATAGCAGACTTTTGAAATGAATTGGAAACGTCTTTTTTAATAAATAATTATTGAAGACTAACAGTCATTTTTTTTTGTAAAATCAAGACAGTTAAAGCGGAAATAAGTAAATAGTTAAAAAAATTAAACGTAATCTGAAGCAGAATTTTCTGAGTCAGCCTTTTTTGATTTACCAACAATGGCTTCTGATTGGTTACAAAAAAATATATTTGAAGAAAGAGGTTAACTGGATGATATCTGCTATTTATTTAATCAGCGGTTTTGTGCTCTCCGGTCGGTTCGAAATAAATTTGGGATTTGCAAATTTTGATTTTCGTAAAGCTTCAAGCTGAGGGCCTCCTCTACAAAAGCATGTTATGATCAGAACGACAGTTCCTAAAAAGACGTTGAATTAAAAGTTAATGTGATGAAATTTCTAGGGTGCGCTACCGTGGGAATTTTGGAAAATTTTCGCGGAAAAATTCGTCGATCAGAAAAAGTTTTGTTTTTGACAAAATCACGATTACGAGCACACTGATTAACAAAAATGTAGAACTTTTTAGCTTTCAAAGCTCACCAGTCTGGTAATTCTGATCGATTTCAGGCAACATATATCAATATCTATATGTGATATATATGTCTCACCGAGAGACTCTCACAATGCGCACCCCAAACATGTTGTTGATCACTTACCTGCACCCAGTATCATGTAAATTATAAGAATAAATTTGACAAAGACTTCTGGCATAAACATAGCATGATAAGTTCTTAAAAATAAGTCAGATTAAAAGACAAGAAACTTTAAACCAAACGCAACCGATTTCCATAAAAAATCGGCTAAAGGTTTTTATTTGACTGATTTAACAAACCTGGAGATTTTCGTGTTTTTTCCGAGTGAATAAATCCCGTTGAATGGTTCACATGAAATTGTGATATTCGTGTCAGATTGAGGTACGACAAGTAATTTTCCATCTTTTCAAGGATGTTGATAAGATATTACAAATAGTATCATGTGATATACAGTGGTTGACCACTTAAAGTCCCCTAGAACTTTGGCCAAAAAGGGGGGTTTTAACCGGTCAGGGGGGTTTTAGGTGGTCACACAGACTCACAGGCTTATAGGCAAATCAGGCTTATGGGCATATAAAATATGCCCAAAAAGGAGGATTTTAAGTGATCAGGAGGGCTTTAAGTGGTCAACCACTGTATATAGAGTCTATATGATAGACCCTATATTATATCCCCTATTCACACTTTTGTAAATATCCCGGCCCTGATTAGGAAACGTAGTGTGTTTTTAAGTAGTAGGGCCGGGATATTTACAAAAGTGTGAATAGGGGATATAGGCTATGTATCATATGGTTCATATCTAAAGCTCCCTGGCTTTCAAATTCTTGTTAGCCTTTGACTTTCATTTTGTCCGCTTTATTGAAGGAGGTACCCGTGGGCATAAAAAGTTTTTTCAAAGGTGTGTCACAGTGAAACCATGTGTCATCAAGACTTGAAAATAGTATCATTAGAAGCGTCAAAACCTCGACTGTTAATTTGATGGGTTGCTGTTTTGTCAAATACTCTCAATCACCCGGTGAGCCGGTTACAAAACCGGAAAATTAGAAATTTAAAAATCTATCGTCTCCATCATTATATATGTAAAAAAAAATTTATGAAAAAAATTCAAAGATTTGTGTGGCCATTTTAATCTTGAAAATTTAAAAAAAAACGTTTAATTGTGCATAGTTTCAAAAACTTCATTGAAAAGTTCACAAAAGAGACAGGTCTACTTGTTTTTTGGTCTGTAATTGGTTAGTTGTAATTATCTTATTTTCGAGAATAAAATCTGAAAAATTAACTCCCAACCTAAAACATCCAGGTATTCTGTATTTCCAATTTCGTATTTATAAATAACGGTAGGATTCCCATGGGCTTTACAAGTAGCATTTTTGGCAAATGCTGTCCATGGGTTATTTCCCGATAATTTATTTCCAATGAGTCTTATAGCAGTTGGAGGGTAACGCACATCAAGTGAAATCCATTCCAATTTACTTTATCAGGATATGATTATTTTATCTTATGTTATAACCAGTTTAGTAACAATGTGTTGAAAAGTTTTTAACCCCCTCACACCCTTTGACTATCTAAAGGCAAAAAAAATTTCGGGAGCCAAAACGGCGAAGAAATAACATTGTCACAGACTCATAATTCAAATATGCCATAGAATTTGCAATTTTATTTCCAAAAATATTGTTGAAAAATTTTATACGATTATCTGTTCGAAAGTTATTTTTTCCTATTTTTTTAGGATTTTCGTCAAAATTTCTTAAAAAATTAATTATGTGAAAACGATACATAATATCGAAAGTCTGAGGAAGCCAGTTTTTAGGAAAGTATTCGAGGATGCTTTTTATATAAGTTTATTTTTTCTGCAGTCTCTAAACGAAGAATTATTTCTTCCAAGTTATTTTCATGAAACTCAAATAATGAAAAGCAATATTTTTTCAAAAAATAATTTTTCGGAAGAATTAAACGGCAATTTAACCCAAATAAAGCCGAAAAACACAAATCGATCAAGTGTAGAACATAAGTGGTACTGATTTTGAGTTTTCAGCTGATTAGCAATATTTTCCCATTTAACTGAAATATTTTGACGCGCAGCGATATGAATTGTTTTGTAAGCGATCGAGATATCATATTTCAAATCTGAGACCAGCTATAAATAGCTAGAGTTTCACTTGTAAATTTGTAACTTATGTGTCATTTAAAAAATGTATGGTTTTTCAAGCAATACAAGGTGAGTGAACCTCTCTTTTCTGTCGCAGTTATCTGGTTCACAAACTTCGAAATTTAAAAATGTTACGTGTTATTCACTTAATTCTATTCTTGATCTCAATCAGTGACAAATAAGTAAATTGATATCTTATCCAGTTTTCCCGTGATAAGCGCTCAAAGTAGTGCCTTTAGATAGGCTTTTGGGTGTGAGGCGAAGTTCTCGTTTCTGGGTGTGAGGAGGTTAATCGCCTGTTTTTCAAAAAGTTATATTTCCTTTATCACACGTTGGTTAGAATGCGTAGCCACAACGTTAAAATCACACGTTAAAAGGAGTAGTGGCTACGCACTCTAACCAAGTGTGATAAAGGCATATGTCACTTTAACCCTTGGCGGCACATAGCTTATTAATAGACTCTAGCATATTTAAAGCCATTTAAAATGATATACAAAATTATCGGAAGAACTAGAAAGCTTAAGGGTATCCCGGTTCCTACATTTTTCTGCATTTATTATGCCATAAATCACCAAATCAATCGTTAATGTTTTAAAAGCACAAAACAACCCAAATAAGAACAAAGAAAAATTTTTGAATTTTTTCGATTTTTCTGAGTATTTTTTTTCAAAATTAAGTTGAAAAATAACGTTTGTTTCAATTTGACCCTAAAACTTCAAAATTTCGGCTAACGTAAGCCAATTTTCTCTTCAGTGTTTCCATAGCTTTCTTTGAGCCTACTTTCGAAAAAATCGAAGCACATTCTCGAAAATGTTTTCACGTGACCTTGAAAAATTCATATTTTGGGTTTTGGGTCGAAATTGCAAAAAACGCCACTGTGAAGTTTCTATTTGTTTGAACTAGCTTTTGCAAAATTTTGAGCTTATTTGCAAATTTAACCTGGAGAGATAGATTCTAGAAAAAATATAGCACTTATCGACGAAAACGCCACTTAAAGTTTTGAATAGTTATTATACAGCTTTTGTTAAAATTTTGGGTTTATTTCAAAATAAAACCTGGAGAGATAGATTTTCCGTTTGGCTTAGGTCCTCTTGTGTCGCTTAGTGTGAAGGAGTGTGGTCATACAAAAAAATTTGGGCATATTTTTTCGCAAGTTAAAGGCAAGTTCTACAAATTGGCTAATCTGAATAATATCCTTGACACTCTGTTTGGCTGATATTTCATCGAGAATATGTCAAATTAGGGACCGGGATATCCTTAAAGAATTTTTGACATGGTTATTTTTGTGCATACAAAACATGGAAGGAATAAAATAATTTTTATCTAGGAAAGGATATTTTTAAAATTGAAATTTCAACATATCGATTATAAATGGAAATATTTTTGGTCTATTTTGCACATTTGGAAAACAAATTCAGAATAACACAAAACTAGAATTTGCTTTCATTTTAATTTATAAAAAACCATCTTCACATCGTACAATACTAATCGTGTAAGTGGTTCCGAGCGATGCGTAGGTTGGAGAATCTAATATAAATTATTATAATAACGCCATGTTAAGTGCGAAAACCTACGCATCGCTCGGAACCACTTCCACGATTAGTATTGTATTTGTGGAAACGTTTGTTTTGAACAGACTTTTTTCAATGTTTATAACTTATAAAAAAAAAGTAATAATTTTCGGATCGAAAATATTTACAAATGTATACCAGGCTTCCAAAAAAACATCTTTTCGGCGATTTTTTATCCCTATCCCCAAATTTTCCCAGTCTTTTGTTATGAAAAAGGAAAGAAAAGGGGATAAAAGCCATCCCTTTCGGAAGCCTGAAGTATACTATATGAATCAAGTAGTTTGAAACGCATAGAATGCAGGTCTGCTCTGATTGGTTCAAACCGCTGAAATTCAGAGCTCAGAAGCCTGCTCATTGGCCCAGACACCAGTCCCCTATTTTTGGCGTTTCAAACTATTCGAATCATTTAGTACAAATATATAGTTACATAAGAATCCCTTCCTTTCGTCTACATCCCTTATATATCCTGGATGAGTTACTTTACAGTAGTAAGGTTTATGATCAATTTCTTTCGTTACCACCATACTGAGCTCGACGTCACAATCTTGAAGGCCCTTTATTTTTGGGGTACAATTTATATCTGTATCAGCAGTTAGCTTCATGTCTGTAGCAGACTCATAAAATGCAATTGCTGGTGGAGGAGATACATCTTTCACTTCACAACGGGCAATGCCTTTTTAATGTTATCGTAAAAAAACATGAAAAGCTTTATTTTTTGTCAAAATTACAAATCATCAATATTTTTCGAAAATGTCCAACCTGAGTTTTCTCGTTTATCGCACTTTTTTTTCGCAACAGTGAACCAATCAGATGCAGTTATTCTAGATATTTATTTTACACTTTTTTCCATTTTTTAAAAATTTTAATAAATCTTAAAAAAAAACATTTTTCTCCGATTTTGAAACTTCAAAACATGCATGTATATTTCAACCCTTGTGAGCACAGACTCACAATTGTGGCTCAAGCATACCTAAACCATCCAAAAAAGGCAAAAACGGTATCGTAGAATCCTTTCTTCCAAACACATTATAAAAAATTTCGATTCGGTTCCAAAAAAATAATTGAATTTTTTTTAATGTTTTGTTCCCCTATTACGGGGAGTTGATTTATTAGGATTTTCGCCTATGTTTCACTTCCGGAAAAATTATTTTGGAACTAGGCATAAAATACAAATGAGATATTAGCCAGTTTTTAGGAAAGTGTTGTGTGAAATTACTAAATTTTCAACCTCAACTATCCAATGAAAAAATTAAATTATTTTAAAAAAGAATTTAAGCAATCAAAAATTGTCCGCAGTTGAACTTTATTAATTAACTTCATTATTAACTTGAAAATAAAAGAATAAAGTGTAATAATCTGCTTTTATTGGGAAAATAAATCTTTTTTCTATCAAAAATCATGATATTTCCATCAAAATGTATTACCTATTTATAAATTACTTTTGATTTATGATATATAAATCAAAGCTAACAAAACTTTGTCGTAAGCCAGATACTTGTGCATCGTTTACGACAAAAATGTAACTTGTGAAGACAACTTTGACCGTGTATCAGGTGATATGGTACACCTTGATTTTCGCACTATATTTTCTAAAACAAAAAATTAAAATTCTAGAATATAAAATGTTGGATGCAAAAATTTTACCTTTCCACTTTTTTAAGCAGAAAAAATTGAATTTCTAACTGCTTTAAGCTTTCTGTAAACAACGTTCAAAGTAGAGCCACAATTGTGTATCTGGTGCTTTTGTTGGGTTATCACCATAGAAAAATGTTTGAGAAGTGAGAAGGGAGTCGAACCCACGGTAACAGGATGATCGTCGAGTCGCGCTAACCACTACGCCAACTGCTCATATAACTAACTAGAATATGTTGATTATGACTCGAAACCTTTTCGAGCCAACACCTCCCTTAGATTCTAATCAGGTTCTATTGGTAACACACCACTATTTTAAAGAGTTCGATATTCCACATAAGCTAGATGTTAGCTTTTGTGAGTGATAACTGGGTACACAGGCCTTACAAATCGAGGCGTTTAACTCCAGTTTAAGCTTCGTGAGTCCCTCTTGAGGTTGAATACGGTACTCGAATGCTCAGTGTAACGGACTGGTTACCGATTTGCTCAATTTGAAGGAGGCCAACCTTTTATACACCTTGGTGTTTAGAGCTCCCTACTATCTCACAGTTTAACCCCTGGCGGAGCCATTCGGATTATCTTCTCTAGAGCCCATAAACATTGTTATGAGGAATCCGACTATCTCACCATTGTTGGGTTATCACCATAGAAAAATTGTTGAGAAGTCCGGGAGTCAAACCCAGGTAACGGGACGATCGTCGAGTCCGCTAACCACTACGCCAACTGCTCATATAACTGACTAGATATGTTTGATTATGACTCGAAACCTTTTCGAGCCAACACTTTCGTGGAACTTTTTTTATATGCTCACAAGGGTTAATAATGATAACAATATTTCCTTGAGGACCAATAATATCAGCATTCGAAATAATACAATTTTCTGTGTTTTCGCAGTCTGTTTCATTGGAAAAGTAATAACTTCCATGTAAAGTAATAATGGGTTTATCAGGATATGAAATAACTCTAAATTTACGTATTAATTTGTTGGAGGTATTTTGTTTTCGAACCGAAACTTGAGTTCCAGCACGAAAAGTGAATACCGGGACTCGCTAAACATCGAGATTTTGCACAGAAAATGAATGCCGGAACTTGCCATAAATCGGCTTCCGGCACAAATACCGGTCCACTAAAAAAATCAAACAAAAATCAAAAACAAATCAACTCAAAAGACTGACTTTCAATAATCCAATAAGTCTATTATTGATGCGTCTGTCCTTTATCAAAATTTTAGAAACGATTCATCCGTTTGAGTTTTAAAATATCTCGAATAGACCATACATATTGAGAATGAAATTAAACAGAAAAATTGGTCCGAAATTGACCGGAAACGGACCATATTTTTTGTTTATTATAAAAAATATAATAAAAAATTTCATAATCTCAAAAGTTTTTGAAAAAAAATTAGAAAAATCGGACCAATTTTTTTTTGGATAATATTTTTTGACAAAAGTGGTCATTTTAAGCCTATATTAATAATATATAATATTATATCTTAACCGGATTAGTCGTTTCCAAAAGCCAAATGAAAACTGTTTCGTCACACTATATTCAGAGTCAGTTCGATTTGATAAAGAATACCGTGATAGAATTTTTTTATTCGAATTCGAGACTAGGACTAAACGGCCGAATTACTTATGAAAGTACATTTTTAATATTTATTTTTATACGATTCATAATGCCATTTTTTACCTTACTTCGCTTGTTATGTTATTACAGCGTAAAGTTCCTGCATGTCGCGGTCGTATATGTAAAATTTCAATTTCTAAACTTCCCGATTCTGTCTCAGAAATTTTAAAATCCTTTTTCAAAAAAGGAGATCCACTTTTTTTAACTTTGCCATTCACTATCACAGCAACTTGTTTAGGCTCTGAGTCTTTCTCTGTTTCCCAGTAAAGATAAGTTGATATATTTGACCCCAGATTTGAAAGACAATCAACTTTCACTGATTCTCCGGAGAAAAAATCGGCCTGGGAAGGCCTCAAAAGTGCAAAAATCAAAATATTTTTTATCATATTTTCTTCTGATTATTAATACTGAAATAGTTAAAACAATGGGATATTTAAGTGCACAAATGAGTCACTGTACCACGCCTCCAGGGCGAGATAAATTATTACTATTTTAACATTCTTGAATGAAGTTTTGAAAAATCATAAATCAATTCTGCTGTTTGGGCTACATTAAGGGTGGTCGTCACTAAACGAGAAAAACTCTCAAAAAATAGCCCAACGAGTTCTAAGCGCTAAAAACTAAGTGCCTAACTTAAAGTTAGTAACTTTTCAGATTGATAAATGTGCAAAATTTTTGTTCAAATATATTACAGAAAAATATTATTTGGTCGAAAGACTACTCCGGCAATTGGCCACTAAAAATCCCAATTTTCAGCGTTTCTGCGACAACCACCTCCTTAATTTGCTCTGAACTCGGCGATTTTATTGATGACAATTTCATTTTAAACTAATTCGACCAAAAAAATATGATGGTTTTACGGTGAACTTATGTACTGGCCAAATAGCCCTGAAATTGATATTGTTGGTACTCTTTCCATCTCAAGTACACATCCATTCAATTTATTTGTCAGAAAAACTCTCTTGCGCTAAAACGGCACATATACCATTATTGCCAAATCAGCGTCTGACTTAGCAATATTTTACACTACGCATTTTTATACAGAAATATCTTAAAGAAAGGGCCATAAAAGGATATGATCACTGCAAGAGTCTTGCAGCAAGACCTCAGAACAAATTTTGGTCAAATTTTTTTTGCGGATCTAGAAATTTGAAATAAATTGGAAACACAAGTGTTCAATAAATATTTATTAAGTTTAACAGTCAGTTCTATCTAATTTTACCCAGAACGAAACTTCTTCCAATTTTATTTCTTCTTCGTAAAATTCACCCCCAGAAACTATAATTCCAGTAAAATAGTTCATCCAGCAACTTTCAGAATCTAAAAATATAATTATCATTGTATAAAGTGGTGTTCGCCGTAAGTATGAAAACTTAGCTCAAATTGAGTATTATACAGTGCGTTCTATTACTTTACTTTTATTGAGTATTATACAGTGCGTTCTATTACTTTACTTTTATTGAGTATTATACAGTGCGTTCTTAACGTGCATTTGCGTACGAGGATTGGTCAATTTTAATCCGGTCAGATCGCGACTAATTGAAGGGTGCAAAATGTGAGAGTATGATTGTCAATCATTGATCGGGTTGCAGCCAGAATTTAAAGGGGTCACCGTTTTACCAATATTTCAAATTGAGAGAAGAGAAAGACATTTTCAAAAGGGTTAAAGAAACATAAATTTGGCGCCCGAGAGCGTTCTAGCGTATTCTTCTTAATTTAATTCGATTGCGAAGCAAGCATTTATGGCAAAAAATCATTTAAAACCAGGGAGGAGATAGGAAATTGCGTTTTGTTAGAAGTTTCAGTTAGAGTAAAAGGTTTTCAAAATTGATACTTTTTTTAAGAACTTTTAGAAATTTAAGCTTTATCTTTTCTGAGTTTTCCACAATCTTCATTGAAAAACAAAGATGCCAAAAAGGTCGCCTATACGGTGAAGGCTATACCACCCCTTTAATCCATTTTATGATTCATGCTGCAAGGAATTTAATCATCGGTCCTCCATTTTTAGTTAGTAATGGTTTCGTAAGTAAAATACTCATCCCGAAGTATTTATGTAGCATGAAGTCTTTGTTTTAAAGCCGATTCATTTTAGTTAAACTAACTGGTTTCACGTGTTAATACCCAACAAAAGAATAAAATTAAATAACAATCGAAATCATTCAGCTCCGGAGAAAAATGAAATTTATTTTCAATATTAGAAACCGCAGGAAAAGTCTGCGCTCATTTACGAGCATTTCTCACCGTAAGCACATCAGTAACCGTTCTATAGAGTTGTAGGCTACAACTTGTAGCCTGACTGATTCTTTGGATAAAATATGTCCATTTTTGACAAAAAGCTGTTTGTGTGCTTTAACTACTCACCCACTGTATAATATTGTTACTGCATAAATCAAACAGTATGAACCACTGATTTGACCTTTATCGATTTCAACGCCTACGTGGGCAAATCTTCACAAAAAGAATATAAAGGGATATAATGAAATAACCTGGAATATAAACATTCAAAAATGTCTGATTTTCTTCAAAAATAGGCGCAACCAAATATTTCCCATCAATCACAAACTGCTGAGATAAAGCCAATATATAGGGATTTTCTTGTATTTCACTTTCAGTTGCAAAAAAACTAACTGGAGCTTTATTTTGGGTTATGAAAACAATTTGTCATAAAATTTTGTCGACTTTGACGGTCGAAAATCCTAAATTGCCGACCCTTTCCTATCGGTAAAACATCTTCTCCGGCAATATATCTTTCAAAAATGTCGATATAAATCGGAGCAATAATTTCACGATGAAAATCTGTCCAATATTTAGAAATGGCGCTAACTTCCTCGTCTTCATATTGCCAAGGTGAAATTGAATATTGAATTGATGGCATGAAAGTTGTGATTTCTAACCAACGGATAAAAAGTTCCTTATCTGATAGTAGGCTTATCATTCTTATTTCAGCCCATTTTTATAAAATTATAATCTTTATCAAAATAATTAAAAAAACATGTTTCTTATACAAATTTCAATTAACTATTTATAGTAAATTGATATTAATTAATTAATAATAACAAATAAATAATAATTAATTGATAATGATAAATTAATAATAATTTATCAATAATTATTAATTATTAAAAATTAATCATTATGATTAACTATTTATTATTCAACTATTTGATCAATAATAATTAATTACAAACGTGATAATGATAATCAATAATTGTAAATTAATAACTTATAAAGAATTAATAATTAATAAAGCATGAAAAAGATTAAGTTAACAATTGTAAAACTCTGAGCACTATATTGCTATTTAAAAAAAGGATAAAAAATTTAAGGATAATTGTTTGAACTATCTTCTCTAGCCTTAACTTTATTATCCGATAAGTGGTACTGATTTTTTAAAAAGTGCTTGTACAAATTTGGACCAGTGGTCTTTACTGGGGTAGACACTTATTGGTTTCTAATGGTTAATCATGTAAGTAAATAAAAATTATTGATAACTTAAAAAATTCAACAAATTCACTTTTGAACTTAAAATCATAGATAAAAAGCAAGGGGAAAAAAATTCTTCATCATTCTAAAAATTAATCAAGTATTTGAAATTAATGAAAAAGCCTGACTGGAACATAAGAACTGTTAAAACCAGAATCATAAACATTACCACCGACCATATCAGGTAAAATATACTGATAACCAAGAAGTGAAGACAAAATCGCATGGGGGATCAAAGTCTGAAGACCATTTCCAGCGGACCAATGCGAACCCTTATCAAACATTCTATTCCAATATCCGACGTCCTGATTGGCCCATGCTGAGCGAACTTCAGAATTGCTTGGGAAATAATCTTCGATTGTTTTATCATAAGCCATTGTCCAATCAACAGGTCGCAAGATATTTCCGAAAGTTTTGAAATCTTGTAAAAGATAATTTACCTAATCAAGTATTCGAAAAATATATTTGACTGCGACTCACTTAAAAATACCACCTAGGAGTGCGTTGGAGTGGTAGTGAGTTAGTTTGGTAGATATGGCCTTCTAGGCCAGGCCTATCTTACGAACGCTCGGCAGACAAACCTGCCACGATTTTTTTTTCTCCAAAATATTTATCATAAATCTAGCCAAGGCCGCAGTCACGAATTAAATTTGAAAGATTAACGCAAACTTTAGGATAACAGAAAAACAGGTTAATTTATTTATCGAAATATGATCGGCTAGAAGTCTAACAACTTTTGAAATTTACAGCAGTTCAAAGAAATTTTAACTGAGATTTTTATTATTTAGCAATATTATGCGACCTAATTACTTTGAAAATTGAGATTTCGAAGGATTTTTTTGGAATATTTTGAATACTTAGCTCGCCAGCATCAAATTTGAATCCATCAATTCCATATTCAGTCATTCGAGATTCCAAATGATCAACGTACCATTTAGAACAATCAGGATTCGTAAAATCAATCATACCACCTTTTTACTGGAATTCAAATCTTTGCTTAAATAATTAATAATTTTTGGTAAAAAATAAAATGAAAACTAGTTTTTAACATTTTTTTAATAAAAATTTTCCTTACAAATTGTAAATTTTTTGTTGAATTTATATTCCTTCCTACGCCATCCCACCAATCAACCAAAACTGTTTCAGTTTCTAGATCATTCGATCGATATCCTGAAAAAATAATAATTTTACTAATTATGGTACCTCATGCTCAGGCTTGTAAGGGGATGCGTCCCCGACCGGATTATCTATCCTCATCCCCGATTTTTTAATATCTTTTGCTTAAACCTACAAAAAAAGGATGGAAAACCCACGCGAAACCCATCCCCTCTACAAGCCTGTTCATGCTTTGATCACTTTTCCCCGTCCACACAGAGATCATCTGATAGCATCCACAATAATAGCGCCACATTAAGGAGGTTGCTGCTACCATTTTCAGCAAAGATTTATGTCATATTTTAGAATAAATTTCCAACTAATGATAATTACAAGTTAACTAGTTTAAATAATTTCAAATCGACTGGTTTTATTTTCAAGGCTCTAGCATATCGTGATGGTGGTTTGTTAAGCTCTTAAATTTAAATTTCTTGACAATTTAAAAAAAAAACATTAAGAATAACCTACGCAAGATAAGAAATATCTGATTACTAGTATGGTTCTACAATTTATTCAAAAACTACACTACACCGGATACTCTTTTATGAAAACGCACTTCTTCTACTACTGAAAATCAATAAGAGAAAATTGCTTCTTTCGAAGAATATTATTGATAAAAAAACATGAGAGTGTATGGGTTTCGATAAGAGAAGTCCTGTAAAAGAGTAAAAGTTTCAAAAATATTAACAAAAATTACCTTTAACAAAGCAGTCCATTGAAAAAACTTCGTCAAATTCAAAGGATTCGGGATTGATAAATGGAGTCACCCATAAGGTCACATTCGAACCATAATCATGAATTTCACTAATGAGCTCTTTTATTGTCGGAAATTTAGCGGGATCAAAAGAATGGTCTCCATAACCAATTTCATAGCCATCGTCAACTTCGATATTTGAAGCTCGATAACCATTGCTCTTTATTGCCTCAAAAAATTCTCGGAGCTAGAATAAGGTTTTGAAACATGGAAAAGGTATAGGTAGAATTGCTTGTTTTTTTTGAAATTCCTTTACTTTTTATGCTTGAGAGTTGTGATGAGTTATCGATAAACTGATATCGATAAGGGCGGTAAAGAGCAGCACTTTGAAATTGGCCTGAATTTAAAAGTACATTACAAAGTCATGACTTTTCTTCGACACTTTTATCAAAAAATAAACGCAAAAAAATGCGAAAAGTTAAAAATCTTTATTTTTGGTGCAGACTATTTTGTACTCCTCGGAGTTTAAATTTCATATTTGAATGCCACTTTTCGATTATAGACTGAACTTTCCATACAAAACCTTAGCTTGATTTCGTCGATGGATTGTTTGTAAATTGCCCAAGTGGAAAAAATTGGATCTTCAATCATTGAAACTTCTGGGAGGGAAGTTGGCCGCGGAATTTTGTTAAAAAAATTTTGTTGAACTTTTTGAGCTGATTTGTCAAGGCATACTTAATGATGGTTTGGTAATCCACAAATATTAAAAAATATTTTAAAAATTTTCAACCAAAGACTTTTTTTAATTAAAATTATTTTAAATTAAAACCGTTTCTTGGTACTTGAGGGTTGAAACCTCTTCGTCGGAATTTTTATTAAATTCGGATTCACCATAATTAGCAGAAATGCATAACTGTCGATCAACACTACCGTAGTTATTTTCATTCAGGTAATTGCTGTTGACTTAAAAGAATATTTTTATAAAGAAAATTTGTTAATAAGACGAAATTTACATTTTTTATTCTATTTCTCGTCATTTTTTTGTATTTTGATGAAATTTTTTTTTGAAGTTTTTAACTGATCTAAAAACGACGAAATTCGCTAAAAATCGCATGATTTGATCGGTAAATACACAGAAGTCAATCACATCACACTATTTTTTAGGTCTCCGACGTCAAAGTTCTACAGGACACGTAAGTATAATTTGTTTATTGTAACTCAGCTTTAAAAAAAATGATTGTCTGACAGGATTATGCCAACTGTTTAACATATAATTGAAATTGACGAATAATTGAAATTGACGAACCCATTTGCCAGGCATCGCGATTGAAGAAGCGGCGTCGCAGACAATAGCGCAGTAAAGTCCGCAATATTGCCGCGCAAGTCTGATTATGTGTGGTAGTGAGTGTAGTATAAGACCGCTGGGCCCCGCGCCCAATCAAAGTTGGATTTTTAGCAAGTACAGTAGAATTGAATTCAAACTATATTTTCTCAGAATTATCTTTT
>SCLH01001967.1:0-23307 GCA_004367855.1 Oikopleura vanhoeffeni | reverse complement strand
TTGGAAGACAAAATAATTCAAATTTTAAATATGAAAAAAATTCCAAAATACCGAGAATGTTGAAATTAAAAAAAGACAAGACTTACCCTCAACTGAAAAAGGCAAGTTAATAGAATTATTTAGACTGATTGATTGAGCTCCATGTTGATTTTGACCGATCCAAAAGGGCTCAATTAATCCACCCCAATTATTAGGTTTATCTTTTGGTTCAAAAGGGTAAGATAAAGAATCTCTATTACTTTGGAGGCCGCCATCCATATAAAGCAAACTAGCACCACCCCACCAATAGTCATCCCATAAAAATAAGGCACAATTCGTAACAACTTTAAAATGAGATCCAAGAATTTTATTTCATTTTTTATGAAAGTTTTGTGATTAGAACTAAATTAGAACTTTTGCAGGTTGTATAAAAAGTAATTTCAAGTCCAACATTGTGATATTGTTGAAAAATTGGTGTAAAAAATAATTTTCTTCATGACTCAAACGACCGCGGAGAATTTCAAAATGCTTTCAAAACTTTTTCACGATCTCGGGAATGGAAAAATTAAAATTACGTAATGTTTTCAAAATGAGCTCAAGAGCGCCCCTAACGTCGAAATTTAGAGATATTTTGTACTTTAAAAAAAATTTCAAACAAATTAAAAGTTTAGTTTTGTGACGCATGGCCCTAATTTAGAGCACTGACGATTTCCTTAGTCACAATGAATTTCTTGCAAAAATCAATAAGTTAAAGTTTAGTTTTAAAAACTTTAGCAGAAAAAAAATTCCCTTTCCTTCGGTTTTTGTGGATTCTGTGTCCAAAAAAGAATATTCGATATCAAAGCAGTTATCGTCTCGTGAAATAATATCAAAGTTTTTCGTGCCAGTTGACCAAGTTTTGCCATTTTCAGAAACATAATAAGGAAAATTATCAGTAGGACGGCTACTTATACTTTCATAATCAGATATAGCTAGTACAACTTTTTGAGTACTTTAAAATGGTCAAAAAAGGCAAAATCTTTGTAAAAAATAATTTTTCAGATATACCAGGGAGAAGCCCGATTTCGCCGGCCAAATATCGCCGACATTGTCAAAAAAACCTACGCAATTTCACGATTTCTAGCTAAAATACTTCTAGTGCCAATATCGCCGAATTTTATTGAGATTTATATCTCAAATTACTTTTTGAGCGTCATGAATTTAATTCTTCGAATTTTGGTGATTTACATCATACGAATCTATTGTGAAACTCCTTATAAAAATTAGAAAATTGTTTGACATATGACGTCATTTCGAACGCCTACACGTTTTATCATTTTGTGAACAAAATCTTTATTTCTGTTTCCATATCAAAAATTATCTCGCCGAATTTGCCGATATCGCCGAAATTTTTTAGCAAAAAACTTTCGGCGATATTTTTTAAATCATTTTTAACTCGGGTAAGACCAGAGGCTCATTTGAAAAAACGACCAAAATTTTTCACATACTATGTTTTGACCATTTCCTTTCATCCACAAAGTGGAAAACAGTTTTCACATTTTCTTGGTAAGGAAAAACAGCATAATGAGTGTCATTATCTTGAGCCAAATAATCGATACTTTTAAGCAAGAAATATACTTCTACAGACGCTTGATTTATTTTATCCTCATCCAAAATTTCAGGCACGAAATCTCCAGCCATTGGCGAGATTTGAAATGCGAATGAATACTCATTTGCACGATCATCAAGACTGATATTTCTATTTTTACCCTTTTCATTTTTTGTAAGACACAATTTAAAATTTTTAATGAAATTCTTAAAATTTGCTGTAATAACCGCGAAATTAAAAAATATAAAAATATGCGTTTCAAATAAAATGTTTCTTACGTAGGTAATCTCACCAACCAATGAGGAGGGATACCATTTAGTAGGCGTTAAAACCAGACACTTGTCCGGATTCTTACCAAATCTCAAAACTTTTCGATATAAGCTCTAGGATCCTTGTTTCTTTGAAAAAAGCTGAGGGACTCGTGTTTAATCGCGGTTAACCAGATGGTTGGTAGGANTGATACTAAACTGTCAAATGGAATCGCGAGATCAAAGATAGATCTTCCTAATGTATGTTTCAAAAATGTCCAGTCTGCATTTTCTAACCGTACGAAGCCTCTGAAATCCCAAAAATCACTAACACCACCCCCTTAAATAATAAATAAAAAACGGAAAATGGCTTTTTAAAAAAGTCGACCAGAAAATTATCGATGAAAATGGTATACTCCCCAATGAGCGCATGTTTATTTCATGAACTGGTGAAATAGAACATTTCTTAATCCATTTCGGAAGAAAACCTCTTCGTCATTGAGATTCATGGACCATCCTTCGGGCAAGTCTAGTGATTTTATAAAATCAGTGGATCTTTTGTGGGGTAATTTAGATTTTAAAATTACGTTATCTGATAAAAACACAATTAATTTTATGCATTATATAATAAAATATGATATAATTTATATCCCTTGTTGCTGGCAAAGCTGGGCCAGCTACCTTAATTAACATCAGTGTGAAAAAAGGATATAATTAGTTTTTGTTCAGTATGTTTGCACTCTGTAGAGCTTTTTCATACAGTAAGTCTTTAAAAAGAAATGATTCGGATATTACTGAGAATCGTCTATAATTTTGGGAGAATTCTCCCGGTCCTTCCTCAAATTTTCCCGCGAAAAAATTAGACATACTGTATTTTTAAAGGAGAAATGCGACCAGAACGACCCGGTTTAAGAAAATTACGATATCGTTTTTTCAGTGCTCAAATGCTCAATAAGCTAGATTTCACGGAAGAAATTGATAAAAAAGTATTTTAACCAACTTTCAAATGCACAGATTTTATATCGACGACCACTCTTATTGAGAAAAAACAAACTATTTTTAAAAGTTTCAAGTTTTTTTGATTTTACAAAAGCGGCCAATTACCTGGTTCACTTTTGAAAAAAAACTTCAGAAATATCGAAAATAATCCCTACTGCGCCTTTCACACCAGTAGGCGTAACTATGGAGCCAGTGTCCAATCAGAATACTCGATTTTCGACTGAATTCAAGAATTCCGCTATTTCATTGGTCATTTACGCCTACTGGTGTAAAAGGTGCAGTAGGGATCATTTTCAATATACCGATTACGGGGGCTCCTGGTCCTTTTTTACTTGATTTTTAGCCAAAAATGTTTATATAATTCAGCTTTTGCTAACGACTCATCCGATTGAATCCTTAGATAGCTTAAACGTGTTTTACTATAGTAAAATATAGTAAAAACGAGAAAACCTTATGATTGGTAAAGCTATTTCTGGGTGATCACTTTTATGAATACTTGTTACCCCAGGATATGCATTTTAAAACTATGACAGGTTAGAACCTGAGACCAGATGAGCACTTATATTCAGAATATGAGTGTATTTACTTAATCATTAAAGTAAGAACATCAGGGCTCATTATTTTTCGACACGTAATACAAAGACATTCTAATAAATGCAACTTAACACAAAAAAAAGAGCACAAATATCTGATTAATAATTGAATTTAAAAAATTGGTCCGAATCCGACGATTGTTACCAATTTTTTTAAGAAAAACTAGTAATTTAACAATTTCAGTAATCTAAGAAAGAAGATAAAATAAATTGATCCGATGAACTAAATTTTTTTATTTTATTTTTCACATGATATTTGTGCTCAGTTTGAGCTATCTAAGAATGTTATCGGATGAGTTGTTTTTAATTAAACCGAATTAAATAAAAAAATGGCTTAAAAACTAGTAAAAAAGGACCAGGAGCCCCCGTAATTGATACACCAAAAATTTAACCATCAAAAATAGCGAAAATGCTTGGGCGAATAAAATAATTCATTTTTCAATTTCTTACATTTTTTATTCAACTATCTTAGGTAGAATTTCACAGGCCACAATTTGGACGCAATGGAATTGTTTGCGCACCCTGCGCTCATGCCCAAACCGTCACTTTGAATTTTGAAGCGCCATTTAACCGGCGCCATTAACCGGTAAAAATAACGATTTTTTTCGATTTTTGAATTTTTCGCGCTGTAATTTGTTACTTAAATTTTTTTCTCATTTATATGTGAATAACGTCATTAAGATTAAGAATGTTTGCACGGTGCGTTGCCAATATTTAGGTTATTTTGCAACCATCTTATAAAAATCTGACCCATTCCTTTGATTATTCCAATAGTAAAAATTTTGTGAAACATTTTCATTATAAATTGGATCTTGAATGGAATTTCCTTGCCATGGTTTACTTATGAAACTTCCAGTACCTCGAATGTCGATGTAAACTTGCTTGAAGTACCCAACACCAAATAAAGCAGCATCTTTTACAGCCATAGATTCAGTAGTACTCAAAGGATATTCACCGGAATTATATTCAGAGCAAACATTCTCACTTTCAAAAGGTGATAAAATAATTTGACTGTCCTTCTTCTGCCAAAAATGTTTGTTCATTAGGCGGTCATAGGTTTTGCACCATTAATAATAGTGCATTATGGAAACTAGTGCACGTATAATATTTAAAAAAGACATTAAATCAATCTAGGGTCCTAGATTTCAACAAAAAATTAACAAAAGAAACTATTTTTTGAAATACCAACTTTTGATTGGCCCAAAATACACCAATCCGCACGGAGAATTTAAGATTAAGAATATGTTTGCCTCAGTTAATTCAGTACATATAGTATATGATAGTAATCATGGGTTATGTTCTGAGCGTGGGTTAACATGTCGCTACTATGATTGATGCTATCAAATAACTCTAACTTACGCAGAAATCATGACTGCTCAGAACACCCTCCACGATGAGCGTAGTATTTTTATTTCTAGGGTAAGTTACCCTGGGTAACCTTATATTTTGTCCATAAAGTTTAATTGAAAATTCGAAATTTTTGAAAGACGGACATTTTAAGCAGTTTTTAGGGTGAAAATGCGTTTTCCGCCTAAATGACTTTGCATTAAATTGATAATTGCTTTATATTGCCTCCGAAAAACTTTTATTATTTTTATATTATTTCTTATTTGGAAGTAGGCATTTTAGTTAACACACTGAAAGAATTGCATTTTTATGATTTTGAAATTATCATATCACATTTTTCTCAAGAAATGCTATAAATGCTATAACAATGTATTCTTTCGAATCAGTGGAATCAGGATAATTTGAAAGCAAAAAAAAATATTATTTTGCTGAATAAAATCTTGACCAATCAGAAGGGTACATTTAATTTATGTTAATTTTTGGAAATTAACATTTGAAATGAGACATTTTCCTTCTTTTTTCTCTCGAACACCTTATTTGGGATGCACATACAATTTTATTATTGTTAACACCAATGCCTTTTACCCGCCTCAAAAAATTGAGCGAATGTCGATGGAATATAAACTCCGGAACAAAAAGGGTTAGTTGTTTGTTGTCGATTTTTAGTAAAGAGACGATCATTTGTTCTTGTGTATTCATAACCATCGGGATTTACAACTGGCAAAAATGACCAATCTGTTCCACACGTTTGTTCTTCAATAAGACTGCTTATAGCGTAGAAACACGATGCAGAACTGATCCATTCAGCTGGATTCATCCCACAATTCACTTGAATCACATTTTTCTCAGATTTTGGTTTCGGCTTTAAATAATATGAATTTTTTTTTGAAATCATAATAGAACGCCTAAAACCTAGTAAACATCTGACCTCAAGTATTAATGAAATTTATGACGTAAAATATATCATTTGTAATTGTCGTCTGTAAGTAGAAACCATATCAAAAATGATGCCTATGTGTCGAATTTTATCATTACGTCACAAGAAGGGAAAGTGACCAATGATATCACAGGATTCTTGAATTACGGGTGATGTGATTAGACAATGTCTTTTCTTGTGACGTCATGATAAAATTAGACACATAGGCATCATTTTCGATATAAATGATTGAAAATCACTCAAAACTGGAAGTGAGATTTAAAGCGAGTTTAAGTGGATTCAGGAGATAGCGGCAGATTGACTCGAAACAACATGATCAGATTAGATCGAAAAATGCGTGAAAACTTTAGACTATACATATCCTACATTAATCATTTCCAAGACAATTTCCGTCCAATCTCCTTTTATCATATTATTTTGAGGGTTTTCAGCTAAAGTTGGCCAAATAAACACAAATTGTGAAAACAAAATTTCTTACATTTTGGCACTTTGAATCAAAGTTTAAAGTTATCTGTGGTATATCACGACCTTCATAAGTTTGATAATCATAGTTAACTTGCACAACATCAGGATTTTCTAGGACCAAGTTAGGAATATAAATCTCTGAAATATAGGTCCAGGACCAATAACTACTTTGGCCATAGGCCGAAAATAGCAACGAACAAAAAAGGAAACTGATCATTTTGTTACAAATACAGAACTCTAAATCGTAACTAATAATTCTCAGCAGCTGAAATTTTCCCATGTCCCCATGTTTTCATTTGACTATAAAAAACAAAGAAATATTATATAATTACTATATTTATTCAATTATTTTACAAGCTTATGTAACAGAATAATTTATTTTCCAATGATGCTATCCCATAGATCGATGTAGTCTCTTCGATAAGGACAGTCCTAAAATAAATATATTAAAAATCTTGGATGCATTATTTTTTCTAAAGAAATTAAAAAAATAGAAAAAACCGTGTCGAAAATCAAATTATTTACAATCATTTTTGAAAATAAAATAATGATTTAATATATTTTAATTAACAAATTTAATTCTTAGGAGAAATTGTGCCAGACGCATCACTGTTATTTTATCGAAAATGATTTAACTAAACTTTTTCGGTATTTTTTTCAAATTATTTGTTTCATGGGTTGTAAATCACGGTCTAGAAACAGTTTTTTTATAATCTATTAAATATTTTTAAAAAGTATTTCAAATTTACCATGTAAAGCCATTCCCAATAATCAATACTGATAACACAATGGCCGTTCTTAAATTCATCCATAATTTGACCATCTTCCAAAAGAATCAACATTTCACACAGAAATTACATTGGGACACAATATCGATTATCAACTCTTGACAAGTAAAATGTAAGAAAACAATATTAACCTGACATATTCATAGTTATTATTTGGTCAAGGGTTGATGATACGAAAAAATTAAAGAAAAATCTTGTTCATCCTAATCTTGATTATCTATTATTCCAGTTTTTATAAATTGTGCCCACATATCAGAAATATAATCGGAGGTCCAGAGAACCTCATCATTAACGTAACGTTCATAACTAGAAGGAGAACTGGTAAAAAATTTGAACACATAATCAGCCTCATCGTTTCTTATAGCGCCAGCAAACAAAGGTTTGGGCGAGTTGATCATCAATGGTCTTATAAAAGGGGTAATAATAATTAACAATAATTAATAAGTTTATTATACTATTAAAATAATATAAATAATTAAATATAATTAATAATAATTAATAATAATTAATAATAATTAATAATAATTAATAATAATTAATAATAATTTAATAAATTAATTTAATAATAATTAATAATAATTAATAATAATTAATAATAATTAATAATAATAATAATAATTAATAATAATAATAATAATTAATATAATAATTAAATAATAAATAATAATAATTAATAATTAATTTAATTAATAATTATATAATAATATTAATAATAATTAATAATAATTAATAATAATTAATAATAATTAATATAATTAATAATAATATAATTTAATAATTAATAATAATTAATAATAATTAATAATAATTAATAATAATTAATAATAATTAATAATAATTAAAATTAATAATTAATAATAATTGAATAGATAATTTAATAATAATTAATAATAATTAATAATAATTAATTTGTCGAAAATAAATTGAATCCTTTTATTCATAGGTTCAAACTATGAAATTGTAATTATTATATGCTATTACCCAACTGTCAATGTCAGTATACCAACTATTAACAGCAAATTTATAAACAAATGTTTTACTATCAGATGAATCTCGACCTCGCGCAGACTGATAAATTGGATATAAAATTCCTTCGTCATTATAGAAATTATGCATAGTTGTTCGTAAGTTTTCTTGGTCTCTATCATCGTAACTTTAAAAATGATTCAAGATTTTAAACTTTAAATATTTTTTGAACACCTCGAAAAACATTGAGTAATTTTTTGGTGGATAAATTTGCAAGAAATAAGTCTTAACATATGATATTGTAACATTTGATATTATATTAACATATAATATTGTACATGTAAATACATAAATTAACGACCCTTGCCAGACAGATCCTGATTGGGGCTGCCAAATTAAAGCCGATTTTATCCGCTTATTTCAAATTTTAGGGTTTTGATTGGCAGGAACGTTTGTATCTTGCAAATATTCAGTAAATGACTCGCGAGGATCTTTAATGCATATAATATATCATATATTATATATATTATATGATATTAAATAATCGTACAAATAAAATTATTTCAAAACTATAAATTTTGTAAGACAATATAACTGGAAATTTTCTGGTCAAAACAATAAAATTACAAAATTTTTTCCGAATTATTACAAATAATTTTATGAATCAATTCCTGTAAGCATCTTCAATATATTTCGAAAACAAAGCGGTGTTATCGGCGGCTGATCTTTCTGCTTGTTGCATAAAATCATCTTCAATTACATTTTCCATCATTTCAACTTCGTCATAATGCATTCCAAAAGGATGCTAAAAATTAAATTTTTTTGATGAGCCAGAAAGTTAAATATAAATTTTGTTATATATAATAATGATTATCAACCCGCATTAAATCGCTTTAATTATGTTATTTTTTCTTGTTCAAGGGTTGATAATCGATTATTGAGACAAATTTTAACCTTGTTTAATCTGTTATACTGATCATTTGTCCATCCAAAAGAATCACCAGTATTAAATCCGATTAACAAGTCAATCTTTTCAAGCTTTTTAAAAACAATTTATCAAAATTATTGTGGGTATTTTTAAGACGCCAAAAATTTTCAATATATTTTTCGAAATTTACAATGTTTTTTTCGAAATTTTCACTGTTTTTCGAACTTTTCAATGTTTTTTTCGAAATTTTCAATCTTTTTTTCGAAACTTTCAATGTTTTCACAAAAATTGCATGCTCTGAATTGGGATTGGCCGATATTAAACTTCAAAATAAGATTGCTATGGGATCTGGTATTTTGAAAAGTTTCAAAATTAAGGTTCATACTGTATGAATCATACTCGGGAATTTCAAAGTTTTTAAGTCGAAATTAAATGGTTGAATTTTCAGACTTTGTTCATTTTCAACTTAAAAAATTCAAGGCTAAATAGTTGAAAAAAATTAAAATTTATTTAAATTGAAAATAATACAAATGCTTTTAGTTTGACCAAAAAACCATTCCAGGCAAATTTATTGTTTCGAAAAATAATCAAAAAGCTTTGATCAAGGTGTTTTAAGAAGCGTTTCTGAAGTGCTTCATATGCAACATCATAATTTTCGGAGATAAGATCGTCTCCTACAAATAAACCAAATGGCCAGTTTCCCAAATTTTGACTTGCAGAAATAACTTGAAGGGTTGATAAGTCTTTCAGGCAGTCTAAAAGTGTTGATTTGCATTCAAGTTTTTCGAGAATAAGATTAGAAGCTGGTTTTGGATCAGATTTCCAAAATTTCATGTTGACCGAACCCGAACTAGCAATAATTCTTTGTGGTTTCTTGAGAGGGTTGACATTTGAATTTTAGATAGAAAGTCAGTGTTTTTACTATAAATTATGGATCTGATTCAGAATTTTACAAGGAATTCAAAAATCAGGTCAGAAACGATTTGTAACGCCAAATTTTTTAGATATTGTCAAAATTAAAAAAATTGAAAAAAATTCGAGAATCGATACTTTTCAGAAAAAATTTCCCAAAATTGAAAAATTCTGAAAAGTTTTGTTGTGGTTAACAGTTTTCTATTCGTAAAACTCGTAAAATTAATATGTCGACTCAATTTTTAGTTTATTTCAAATGGCAGGGTTTTCAAAAGAGGATCACGGAATTGTCACCGTTTATTTATTTTTTTGTTCTGTTTTTTTCAATTTTTAATTTATTCTCAGGAACGATCACTTACAGTATGTAAATTTATTTATTGAGAACAACAATCTCGAGTGCAATAGAGGGAACAAACACATGATTGGTCAATTTATTTTTAGGCGCGCGCTCATTGGCTACTCAATGAGTATATAATAATATACTACAGTATGTAAATTTTTTGTTGGATAAAAGTAAGAGAAGGTTGTATAGATTCATGTTATGATAACATTAATCTTTACAACCTTCTCTTACTTTTCTTGAACTCAAAATTTACATACTGTAGTATGTTTACTGATTTGAAATACATTATTGCGAAGATAAGCCAAATTTATTGTTTATGATGAAAATTATAACCGCTTCTTTTGATGATAATGAAAACATGGACCTCCAAATCCTTGCCCGATAAAAGTGAGCATATCAGGACTCCCACCAAGAGTTTTGATATTTTCAAAGATCCAGTCTAACGCCATCTTCTGGTCAGCAAATCCGTTATTTGTTGGGATGGAATCCAAGTCACTTCCAAAGCCAAAAATACCCATTCTGTCATGAAAGTTTTAAATTACTTTAGTAACTACTTAAGTAAATACTTACTTAAGTAAATACTAATATTCAATAATAAAATATTGATTTGGTAACTTCGAAATTCGGCAGAAAGGTGTTTTTAATTTGTTCAATTATTTTGAGCAAACAATTAAAATTTTTAATTGTTATAACGTCCTTTTTATACTAAAAAAAATCAGTAATTTTTGCAAATTTTCGTTATTTTGATCAAAGTTTTATTTGTATGGTAGCAAACTGATGAAAAATTTTTGTTAAATTAAGTTATTACTACTAGTAATTTACTAGATATATTTCTCGAAATATGGATCTAAAAAAAATTCGAATTTTATTTCGAATTTTTTTTATTTTACTAGATTTTACTGTAAAAAAATTTGTAATTAAATAATAATAATAATTCATAATAATCAATAATAAGAATAAATGATTAATTTGAAACGTCCCTGTAATTAATGTGAATTGAAATAACATCATGATCTTCTGTAAAATAACCCATCCAATTTCTGCATCGAGTTCGCGGTTCTTCATTCGCAGATGATCCACCCAAAGAGATATAACCATCACATAGATATACCACGGTCCATTTTGGTTGCAAAACAAAAACTTTCAAAGGACTAATTTCAAATATTGAGACGATTTGAAATAACAAAAATTCTCTACAAGATGGCTCAAAACATCGATGCCCATTTTTACCATTTTTCTTTAATTTTTTTGTCAAAAAATATACGGCTCTGCCTTTTGCACAGCATTTAATAAAAGTTTGATAGAATCGAAAGCTTTTTAAAAAAAGGAAAATGTAGTTAAAACTTATTAAAATGCATAAAATAAACCTCGAAAACAAAAAACAATAAATAAAAAATAGTCAAAATTTTTGCGGCTGCGATGATCGCCACGTAAAATTACTTTCGGGACCGCACTTTTTGTTAATAATAATATTAATTTTTGATCTTATATCATTTCACCAAAAAAAATTTTTACAAAAAAATGGAGGATTCATACAAAAATGCGGATAAACGTCGCAAAAAATCTGGGAAACGGTTGATCATGAATAATTGAATGGAAATTTTAGCCCTAAACTTCCTTTGGCTGCCAAATATCAAGATATAAGCAATCTTCAGACTGGTGTTCTCCATCTTGAATAGTTCTAGAGCATTCTTTTTCGTACAAACCAGCATCAATAGCTCCAGTTTCTGGTAAAACTGGTCGTTGAAACCGTAAATCGCCAACTGGTGCTTTTGCGTATGGAATTCCGAAATATGTATTCAAACCCGGTCTTCCAAATTCTGTAATTTTTCGCCCAGTTATTGTTGAGCCATCTGAATAGGGTGGCCAAGATGAAATTTTCTGAAACTTTTGAAATCTTAAACAATTTTTTTTTAATTTGAAAGTTAATATAACTTTGTCGCATTAACGGATTAATTTAATTTAACTTATTAAAAATTATTTTGACTGAAGTTTCGAAAAAATATCATTTTTATCTTTTATTTCAAAAACTGCAAGATGGTTAAACGGCCTTTAGTTTTTTTGGCACCCTACATCTGAAGCAACAAATTTTGGTTGAATTTCGGGCTCATCTACTGTATGACATTCGTAGGGATCGTCAACTCTAGTTAACACAGTATTCCAGAAATCGATTGTTTCTACAGAACAGTTACTGGAAGATTTGAAAGTAAAATCATCATTCCATCTACTGCAATATTTTTCTCGACTATCATAAAGAGGAAGTTCGTTGATTTTGCCGGCAAATTGAATAAGTTCCTCGAAACTGGGCTGATTTATGGATAAATTTTTTGAAAATTTATAGACATATATAAAAGATGTGGTAACCACATTGTGGTTGTTAAAAAAAAAAGAATTTTGTGTTATGGTTTGATGGAAAAAAGCAAAATGTAAGGAAAAAAACTTTTTGAATTAAGCACCTCACTGGAGAGTGAGATGATGATGTTTTTGAATCTCCAAACATTTTTGTCTTATCAGTAGTTTTTTAATTTTGAAGTTCCTTTCATGGAATTAGTTAAATTTATGATTCGAGAAGCTTAAAACACGTTACGTAATCACGCGTCACTAAATTTTCAAATTCTGATTCGTGGAACCGGATCCATTTTTACAATGCAGAGTAAATTTTGAAAATTGAAGGTGGATGTAATTTGTTCTATTCAAAAACTATTCACACTGAAAGCATTGTATTTAAAAATTTTCTTTATAAATTTGTAAATAAAATATAGTTTTCAGTTTCAACTCTGGAGCTTACCATAAAGCGCTGTGTAAGTGGTTGTTGGGGGGAACTACCATAAAAATATTTGAGAAGTCCGGGAATTGAACCCAGGTAACGAGATCATGATCGAGTCGCGTTAACCACTACGCCAACTGCTCATTTTACTGACTAGAATATGTTGATTATGACGCGAAACCTTTCGCGCCAACATGGTCAGCTCATATATTTTTTAATTTGATGAATTATCCATTACTTCGAGTTTGACGAAGTTTCTCTTTCAATAATTCTTGCTGTTTGTGTCATATTAATTGTGGACGCTACAGGTGATTTTACATTAAAATCATAAAACGCTCGGTTGGAAATCTCGTCAGGAGTATCTCGCGATTTTGGTAATTTCGTTTGATAAAAATAGTCTATCATAATTTTGATCTTATCAGGATGATCTCGATTATCAGATAAATAATTTTCAAGAAGATTTTCAAAATCATTGTTTGGTGCTTCATAGCTCTCTTCGTCAAATAAAAATGTAAATTCATATTTTGCTCTGAACTGAAAAAGACGATCAATCTGGACAGGGAATTCACTTGTGAACACAAATTGATCTTGATTAACGCTCAATAAATCTGTTTTCTGGTTAAGAATTTGCTTGAAGTTTTATGTGTGAATTTTTTTGTGACTTTCAGAAACAATTTTTAAAAAATTAAAAAAAACTATTTTTGCTCGTTTATTTATTTATTTTTTCAAAAAAATTTCAAAATTTTATTTATACTCTTTTTTGCAATTACTTTTTTAACTTGTTTAATAATTCTATAATTCTCAATTCAAAATTTTTTTATTTTTTAAAAAAAATTTTCTCATTTGTTTCAATTGTATATATCCTATTACGAGGAAGGTAGATCAAAATTGCCTAGGTAAAAATACAAACCAATTGTGTGTTCAATTCAGGGATTTGATTGGTTGGTTGGCCCGTCTCACTCTCGTTTGTATTTGGTTTGTATTTTTACCTTGTAATTTTTACCTTGTAATTGGTTTGTATTTTTACCTAGGCATTTTTGATCTACCTTCCTCGTAATAGGATATTGTATACTATACGAGCCAAATAAGATGGCCCCACGATTTACACGCCGTTATTGTCTCAGTCCATCAAGACCAGGTGTGAAGTCAGTTTGAGGTCAGTTCAAAGTCTAGAAATGAGCCATTTTTCAGCGAAATTAGAGACCATTTTTATCGGTAACCACACATCCGAATTTTAATTTTGCTGTTTTAATACGATGATATTATGTGGGACTTTAATCTGACCAAGCCGATTTTGATACACATATAAATTAAGTGGGTAGCGGTCGCAATGTTTCTAGAGCACTTCTAACCAGGCCTTTTTGTGACGCAAATTTCAAACAACCGAAAGTATCACATCCAGTTGCATCATATAATTCTTGCCAAGTCGAATCTGGGGCATCTGCTAAAACTTTACGATTTGAGTAAGGTTGGTGATGAATAATAAATTTTTCAAATCCAATTTGAAATAAATTTAAATCTTTCAACTCGAAAAATAAATCGAAAAGGATTTCATTAACCGATGATTCGGTGAGAACTTGAACGTTTCCAAGTTTTAATCCAAAATTGAAATCGAGGTTCATTGACAGAAATCGGAGGGCATTTATCAAATCCGAAAGAATAACATTTATTTGATTTGGAGCCCCAACTCTACTGTCTGATTATCGGTTTCTTAATGTTTGCTGAATTTATTTTCAAAATTTTATTTTTAAACTTATTTATAGGAATCAAATTAAAATTTTTTTGGAGTAACTGAGTTACTGGCCGACTCGGTTACTGTAACTCTCAAATTAAGATCTGAAAATTTTTTGACCAATGAGATTCGATAATTTATTTTTGAACAGTCGAAGAACTAATGAGGTTCGCGTATTTTGTATAGAGTAGTATAAAGTGTGACTTATACAATGGCGGAATTGAGAAAAGCATCGCATTTCTAACAAGAAATCTCATGGTTTATTAACTTTGGAAACTTTTCAAAAAAATATCATGATCAGAACCGGTGATTTTGTGACATAAGTTGTTATCATTGATCTCCTGGAACCCAATTCGAAAATATACATTATCACGAGGAAGTTTCGTCAAGGTCCTGCAAATGTCCGTTTCACATTTTCTTTCAAACGCCAGAGAACGAACCCTTTCAAATTTTCGAGATTGTTATTTGAAAGTTACCTGAGTGAATCAAAAAATATTATCTTGAAGTAGGGGATATCTATGCCCGACATTGCGCGTTTGACCAATGAGAGCACCGATAATATAGGCGTTTACCAATTAGGGCTTCGAAAATGAGAGTCGAATGCGAACGCGCAACGACGGGTCTAGAGATCCCCAACTTAGATATAATTTATATAATATAAAAAGGTGGTCGAGTTCACCAGGTCGACTCTATTATGTTACATTTTTAAGACTAACAAGCCGATTTCCTTCGTGAAGATATCCGAAAATTCCATTTCTTAAGTTCACTATAAAGACGCCTGTATTTGCGTTCTTTACAGTAGCTTTGATTTCTTCTTCGTCGTCTATTTGATCGTCAGTCACGAAATATACTACAGCTTTTGTGAATTCATTTTTTGGCAGATAAATCGACAAAAATAAACAATCTTCATCAGAATCGTAAGTGGTAGAAAATGGACAAAGAAATCGTGGAGAATTTGAATCTAATATTTCATCAGAGTAAAACATGGCCGAATTCTCGAATCTTTCTTGTGTAGCATATCTGACTTTATAACGAGTAAAAATTATGAAATTAATAAAATCGAGAAATAAAACTTTGGTTCAATGGATAAAAAATACATTTGCGTGAAATTTATCACGAATATGTTTTTTTTCCGAAAATTATGGGTTTTCAGCTGAATTCTGATTGGTTGAGATTTAAACCAATCAGAATCAAGGATTTCAGTCAATTTTTAGACTCAGTTTTCTCTAGTTTATTCAAATATGTGTATAAAAATATTTGTCAGTTATCAAATTTTGTCTCTTTTTGACCCTTGGAAATTGGAAAAAACCCAAAAATCACAAAATTTTCTGTGTTTTAGTTTTGCGCTTGCAAATTATGGGGCACAAAGCATTTTATGATAAATAAAGAGCACATTTATCAAGCAATTTTAACTTACTTGAAGTATGTACTTCAAAATTCGCAATTTTGCAATACAGTGGGTTACCAAAAATCGCCCCATACACAAATTGCCCTATTTACCATAGATTGCCTCAGTTTTTCAGAAAGCTTTAGTAGAGCCATTTTTTGCAATCAAGTGTATTTATAAATATTTATTTTATCCACTTGATTACTTTTGAAGTAATTTTTCACCGTAACTGATCTATAAATTTCGACATTATCTGAAACTTGACCTTTGAGACATCCACCAGTTGTATATCTGTAAGCAATATTTGGATCTTGTGATATTGGACAATCCGCCTTTTGAAGGATCAAAATTTGAAGGTCAAAAAAAATATATTATCTAACATTGACCTTGAAATAGTTTGCATAAAAATGGGGGGGGGTATTTTATTTTAACTCGTAGCGTCGCGTTAAAAAAATATTTTCTACATGTAGAATTATAATAAAGAAAAACGAAATTTGGTCGCTAGCGACCACTTTGCAACGCTACGAGAAAAAAAATTTATTCCACAGACAGCATCGAAACCGCAAGAATATCGGGCGCACCAGCTAAAACTTCCAAATTTCGAAAAATCTGACGAAAATTTTACGTATTTGACAGTTTTTGATTGTCTCTAAAATTGTTCATTGCGACTTTTTCGGCTGACTGCGGACATCCTAGGGCACCTAGATGATGTTGGCCAAATATTGTTGAAAATGTTTTCAACGAAACGTGCTCTTTCGAAAGTTGGACGAGTCGAAAAAAAGCACAATAAAATTTTCTGGCATTTAATTCGAATTTTTTTGCTAAAATTAACCAAGTGAATGGTTGATAAAATTAAAGATTGCATGAAAAATATAGATAATTTGCAAATCCCTCACTTTATTCCTTGTGAATTTTCTGAAATTTTTTCGAATGAAAAATTTTGGAAGAAATCAGCAGTATTTCTGTCTGCTTTTTTGTTTTTCTTCTGTGATTTTTTGTTTCCGCCTATTTTCTGACAGGCTCCTTTTCTATCAGCTTCAAGATCATCCAAAAGTTCGTTAAAAAGGTTAAAATGATTTAATCTATAATCTGGAACAGTGTCAGTTCTCTGCTCAATCTCAGAATCCCAATTAGCGATATAAGCTTGATTTTTAATCTTTGAGTCATCGGAATATGGAATCCAATCTGTTTCAGCAATATTTAAATGTTCTGGAATTTTATTTGGGAGCTGTGGATTTCCAGAACTTGCGATATTTCCCAATAAGTGCATACTGTATTCTTCATATGATTATCCAAAAGAATTTTTTATCGATAATTCAAAATGATGTTGGGCATAAGGGAGAGTGACGATTTGAAATAAGAAATTTCAAAACTCAAAAAATGGTATCGATGTTTTAACCTCTCTTGTCGAGAATTTTTGTTCGGTCATTTTAAAGTAACGGATTTTTTTATTTTATGAAAATTTTCAAAAAAAATCGATTTCTAGGTCAATTTTTGCGTATTTTACCGGTAAATGTGATCCATGTCTCGCGAAGCCGTATGAAGTGCTAGAAGGCTGATTTTTGGCCCCACGTGAAAAATTAAAGGCGTTTTCGGCTACCCATTTTTTTATTGAGGGTCGGCGACCAATGTTTGACCTCAATGACGGTCAAAGTCAAGGTCATCTCAAGTTCATCGTATAGACTTGTTAGTACCCCCAAAAATGGAGGGTCGACTTATCCTAATGAACGTTTAGCTGATGTGTCAATTATGTACTGGAGGTCGCTTAGAGAGCAACAAACTGGTCACACCCAAGGTCAACTCGCAAGTTCCTATCGTATAGACTTGTAGTTACCCCTAACAGATCTGGGGTCGATCTTTCTGATGAACGTATTGAGACTATGGGTAACTGTTACTGAAAGGTCGTAGGAAGCAAAACCTAAAAGACAAAACAAGTTTTTGCTCTCTAGCCGACCTTTCAGTCACCTTATTGACACCTAGTTGCCTAATACTTCTTCAGAAAAGTCAACCCTTTCGATTCTTTTAGGGAGTTACTTACAAGTCTATCACGATGAAACTTGAGTTGACCTTGGTGCTTTGACCAGTTTTTGGCATCTGCTATGCGACCTCTCGTACACTGTATTGACCCATTATTGCCTACTATACGGTTCATCAGAAAGTCGACCCTTCCGTCTTTTGGGTGCCTACACGTTCTATACGAAGAACTGAGATTTGACCTGATACTTTTGACCGGTCATTAGAGGTCAATATTGGTCGCCGACCCCAATTAAAAAAATGGGTAGCCGAAAACGCTTATTTTTCACTGAGCTCAAAAAATCAGGCCTTCGTATCACTATCATACGGCTCTTCGTAGAACCTGGCGTCACCATTACGCTGTAAAATCACGAATGACCTTAAAAAATGATCGTTTCTTTTTTTGAAAAATTTTTCATAAAAAAAAAAAATCCTAGGTCTTAAAAGTGACGCAGAAAGATTCCTCTTACAAAAGGTTTAAAAACATCGATACCCAATTTTTTGAAGTTTTGAATGTTCTTATTTTCAATCGCAGTTTTGATCGTGAATGTTGCATTAAGTTAAAAAAACAGGGTAAATATGTACTCTTTAGTGCCTCACGCGGGCTTATAGATCCATGATTGCTTATATCGTCATCAGGAAGTCGACTTCGGGAAAAGTTTTTGAGCGATGCAATGAATTTGAAATTTTACCTTATTATTTTGAGGGCCTCGGTGCATTTTGACAGATAATCCCGATATCCTTTTCCCAACGGAACTCCATCTCAAAAATGTTTACTACTACTCTATAGCGCGTGTTCAAATCCCACTGATTAGTTGTTGTCTAAGTAATTGTCTTAATGATTGCTTGAGTGATTACACACCGATCAAATTTAGCGGTCCCAATATCCAGCACCCTTGCCTATAATCGTACTCAAGACCATCACTTAGACAACATCAGTGGGATTCGAACACGCGCTATAGAGATAGTAAGCGTTTTTGAGATGGAGTTCCGTTGGGAAAAGGATATGGGCTCTTGATGAAAAACTTTTCACTGGATTGATATATTCTTCCCAATATACGGTATATTATATACCATCAAAGTGATGATCCATAATCCAGGACTCGACTACCGAATTCAATTTTTTTCATTCATCTCATGAAAAAAAAATTTCTTTACGATGTGCCAGATTTTTTTGGTATTACAAAATTTTTGATTTTGACGAAGAAATTGTATAAAACCATTAAAAAAAATTGAATTCGGTAGTCGAGTCCGTTTTTTTTATTTATTATCAACAAAAATAAAAAAAATATTTTACCTCAATTTTGACGTCTTCAACCGAAATCTCCCGTTTTTTGAGTGTTTTTTCAAAAGACAATTTTCAAAGTGAGAATAATCGATTTGAAAAAATTCAGATTATACAAAATGAGCTCAGAAGTAACAACTTACGTTCGAAACAGTTTTATCCGGAAATTTCGAAGTGGGAAAATGTTTCCCATCAAGCGAAAAAAAATGCAAATCTGTCAAAATGCACCGAGGCCCTTAAGGGGGTCGGTGCATTTTGGCAGCTACGGATATGGGCTCTTGATGAAAAACTTTTCACTGGTTTATATATTTTTCTCAATCATACATACGGCAAAGTATGTTTCATACTCCAGGCAACTTTTGTAACTAAAGAATTTCCGAGTTTTCGCTTTTTAAGAAAATTTTGAGCTTCCAATTAAACTTTTCAAATGTCACAAATTATGAGAAATTTTTTTGAAAAACGTTCCGAGCAGTTATAAAAAAATGCCTTATTTTTCCATCAAATTGTTTTTACAGTATTTGTTTGCAAATCAACGAAAAAACTCTTCAAATGGCCAATAAAGTGTTAACTTTTCGCGTAGTTCGACGCCACATCATTTTTTATTATGAATATTTGAAAAATCATATACATTTTTTTTGGGGGGGGGGATTTTTTTCGGTCGAACGGATTTGGGAAATATTTTGGAAAATTTTCCTGATTTGCTTGTTCAAACACTTTTCCAACTTATTTTTATGGAAATCCGTTAGCTAAAAATTTGAGAATGGCTACTTTAATTTTATCAAATATGTTCCTCGTTTTGTTTCTTCGCTCTTGTTCATACTCTGAATCATACTTTTTGAATGAAAATACGGTTTGCGCGAAATGTACTTTAGCCCTCTTTCATCAAAACTTAAAAAAATAATATTTCACCGAGAACTTGCCTAATTGGTAAGTCGACTTTTTCGTTCACAGACGCAAATTTAATCAATTTTAACTCATGAAAATAAATATTTCTTTCGATGTGCTAAAATGTTTCCGTATGTTGTTTAAGGAAATGTTTAATTTTTTTCAATTTTGACGTAGAAATCATATGAAATTAATTATATAAATTTGCGATGTGATCGAGACCATTTTTTGAAGCTTCTAATTAATAAACAAGAAAAAAAGAAATTTTAATGTAATGTTTAGACACCTAAAGTACGAAAAGGCGCGTTTTAAGAGTGTTTTATTTTAAGACGAATATATAAATTAGAAATAATCGATCTTTGAAAAACGATTATACAACAGTGAGGCTCAAAAGTGGCAACTTACTCGTTTTGAAATACTTTTATTCGAAATTATGAGGTGGCAAAAAGTTTGCTGCATGAAGAGCAGAAAAAAAATAAAAAGTGTAAATCTGCCAAAATGCCACCGACCCCTTCAGTTAAGGTGGGTATGGGGGTCGCTGGAATTGGACTTTGTCTGGATGAGAAATCAGCCTAACCGAGAAAGCTATGGGACAATTACGATTTAGGCGCATGTGTAGAAATCTACCCTTAATCTTGTGAAACCTTTTGTGCAATGACTTTTTGTTCCGATGCACTCTGAGATACGTTACCAGTAAGGGGTGTCCCTCGGCAAATTTCAAAATGCTTATCTTCTCCTCAGGCGTTTATTTAAAAAGCAGCTCAAATTATAACATATTCGTATGAGTTATAAACTTAGGCCTCTGAGAAGCGGTTTCTTTCAAAAATCACTCAGTCTTTTTCTTAGAAATCCGCAGAAAACTACAGATTTTTTGGGATTTTTAGCGTCTTTACCAAAAATCTATCTCCTCCTAGTTATATTTTGGAATTCACTCAGAATTTCAGCAAACAGCGTACTGAACAGGACAAATAGAAACGTCCCTCTAGAAGCGCTTTTTTCGAAATTTCCGACCCCAACTCGAATTATACCAATTTTTGAACGTCACGTGAAAAAATTTCCGAAAAAAACATGTCGGCTTCGATATTTTTCGAAAGTAAGTATCAAAGAGAAAGCCACGAAACCACTGACGGAAAGTGGCTTACGCAGGGATGAAATTTTCAAGTTTTATTTGTTAAATAGAAAGCAACCTTATTTTTGAACTTCATGTTTGAAAAAATACTAGAAAAAAATCGAAAAAACACGAGAAATTCCGAAAATTGTTTTTTTTGATAATTGGTTGTTAGTCACACTTGGTTATCAATCCCAATCAATTTGGGACCATTTTGTCAAAGCCCCAAATGCCTCATAAAACCAGCGACCAGTAGCCCCTTTAAGGTTTCGACAAAAAATCTAAAAGTTAAATTTATAAGTTATTGGGGCGGAAATGGTGACTCCGATTTCACACATTTGCAACCATTTGTGAGAGAAATTCACATTTGCAACCATTTGTGAGAGAAATTCACATCACATAGCCGCAAGACCCTCACCAATCGTTTATTTAATCATATTTGATTTTTAAGCCACACATTTTGGCGCAAAGATTTAATTTTTTAAAAAATCTAGACAAACAAATTTTTATCATTTTTGCACACGAACTTTAAGTGAATTTAGTTTGCTAAATATCCTGTTTCAATTCTTTCTGTTCAAAGTCGAAACACTACACTCGTGTGTATAATTCAGCTTATCACAGCCTAAAGCCTCCCTATCACCATCTCAATATATATGTATTCAACCCTGAATTATACACACGAGTGTAGTGCTTCGACTTTGAACAAAAATAATTGAAACAGGATATAATTGCGGATTATGAGCGGATCTCGCGTTTTGGCCCGCTGTTATTAAAAAAAATCAAAAGAAAAAAAATTTGTCGAGAAAATCATTTCAATCAAATCTCGCAGATTTAATCTGGCAAATTGAATCTGCTGATAAGGTTTTTATTTTTTTTTGAATAAAATTTTTTTCGGTATAACCAATCCTGATAAATCCAATTGTTTGTCATAATATCGGCAATTATTCGGATTTCCATTTCTACAGTCATTCCCGCCAAGAATACTTTCTTTCCATTCATATCGTTGAATTAATGTTTGACCGAAATAATATCCCAAGTCTTCGCTGTGATTAGGGTGGTCGAGAATTTTTTTATGAATAAAATAGAACCTTAAAATTTTTGATGAAAATTCGTTGATTCCTAGAAAATTTAATTTTATTTTATATTTGACTCCGAGGGGTCAACAGTAAAACAGTTTTTTGACTCACAAATTCGTACACATGGAGATTTTATTTATTTTTTGTTATCGTCGACGATTTCACGTGTGCAAAAATTTTTAAATTCCTTTTTTGGACCAATTTCGTACTGCTTAAATTTTTAAGAAAACCGCTATGTAAAAGAATAAATCAGTGTTATTTGACAAAATCCTCAGCCACCCTAGCTGTGAACAAATCGTAACCCAGAAAGATAACTAGGTCCATTCATTCCGTAATAATAAGCTTTACCACCAGCTTCTGTGTGTAATTTTGCACCTTTGAATACTCCATTTTCATATGAAACATCAGTATCGAGATATCGGCTAACATTTTGCCACTCGTAACTGCTGTAATAGTTGAAATTTTCTAGATTATCATAAGGATAGAATGCATGAAAAATAACTTCTTCAAGGAACGGCATTTTGCCATATGTATCTCCATAGGGTACTGAAATAAAATATTAAGTCCAAAAATTTTTTAAAGAGCCCCTTACGTTTAATTACTACATACAATGTAACAATAAAATGAAAATTCTAAAAATGGTAGTTTTAAAAAAAATTTCCAATTTATTTTTGTGGATTGGCATGTTGGACCAACCAGTAAATTAAGTTAATTGCGAGCACAAAACAAATCTTTAAAGTGGATTTTGCTAGGTAGAAATCGAAAAAAACGAAACACGGTGTTTGAAACACATTTTTTTCGTTTTTTATACTTCAAGATCTTGGAAAAATGAAAAAAAAATAAGGTCATAATAAATATCAAAATTTGAAACAAAAACCTCAAACACCGTGTAGTGATTCTAATCCCGAAGTTATTTTCCGGCGCACGTATTATAATTGTTCATCAATCAGCTGTGCTCTCA
>SCLH01001966.1:34990-49454 GCA_004367855.1 Oikopleura vanhoeffeni | reverse complement strand
TCGTTTTTTACAGTTTAAAATTGAATGAGTAAGACCGTTACAACATGTGTGGACTCAGAAAATCAAGATTAAAAAGCAGTTGCGGCTAAATATTTTCAAGCAGAAAAATGTCAGATGTCTACTATATTGTTTTCGCCACTTTCATGCTTGTGACTATAAACCAATTTATTTATTTACAAAAATGACCTAAATAGATTATCAAATATAATTCAACATGTTTCGTGTTTACTTCTAGCATCAACGGGAAAGTGAAGCAAGATGGTTAAATGGATTCGTTTCAGAATCAAATTAGCGCGAAAAGTGCTCAGCTTATGAAAAAATATCACTGGCGTTCAGTATAAAAGCGAGTTCAATTGTGGCGAGTTCGAGTTTTTCAAAAAAAGCACACCATTGAGAAAATAGGTTGGAAAAATAACAAAAGCGGATGAGTTCCGTATTTGTCGTTCAGACCGGTCTAATGGATTCTGATGAGAAGGACCTTTTTTACGGCGTCATTAGTAAAGGACTGGAAGTTTTTTGAATTATCTGGAAGTGTTGTATAATGAATGGTTGATTCTCTAGTCCGTCCACGAGAAGCCGTCAGAGAGCAGAGGCACAGATGGGGCGCATGGTGCAGGCCTCAAAAATTTTTTTTTGTGGTTCTATAGAAAAATAACTTTATATGTGACACTCGTGGCATGACAAACTTTTTCGACAAAGTCTATGGTATTGGGTTAAAAAGATTATGATGGTCGTTTGTTCGCTGGGGCGAACACGACCGCTATTTTTTTTTACCCTAGTTTGTTCCCAAAACAGCTTTGCGTCGTTTCTTTAACCGTGTACCACTGGGACAACCAGTTACCTACCGCTAGTTATAATACTGTTCAAGATTAGGATGATATCAAGTTAAACAGTACTAAAATTAAAGTGTACACTCGGGGGGGGATGGCAAAACATTTCTTTTTCTGACAAAGATTGCGGCACGGTTTATTTACCTGTGTATACTGGGGTCACAGCTTTTCAAAATTTTGTTAAGAAATGTTCCCATTCTTACTGTACTTATATTAATCATTGGGATTAATAGATTCTTTTTTTCTTATTAACATAATAAATTGAACCGAGATATATTTTGATATTGTTTGGTGAGATATTCTCACCTTCCAAAAATGTGTGTCTTTTTGATGAGTTTGAAACAATTCAAATGTTTTTTTTTTGAAAATTGTTTTTTGTGAAAAAAATGGTTTTTTTGTTAGTTTTTTGTTTATGTTTTGTGTTTTAAAATGTTTTTTTTGTTAAAAATGTTTTTTTTGTTTTAAAATATTTTGTTGGTAAAAATTTTCTTTTTGTTAGGAAAATGTTTTTGTTTGAAAATGTGTTTTTTGTTAAAATGGTTTTTTGTTAAAAATGTTTGTTAAAAAGATGTTTTGTTGGAAATGTTTTCCCTATTTTTCTTCTGTAGTACCGATACTTCATAATTCACCATAGTGCAATTTTTCATAAAATTCGATACCTCTCAGATTGTTTGAGCGGTACTTACAAGCTTCTACGATGACTTTAATTGGTCTTGGACCTTTCATTAAAAATAGTTCTTTTTATTTTAGGGGGGCATATTTTGAAATTTTAATAAAAACATTCATTTTTTTTTGCATTTTAACATTCAAAATTGGGGACTTCTAAGGGTTGGTCGCATTAAGGCCAACAGGGTTTTCAGCGTCGCCTCAATGTAGGCCTAAAGACGAACAATACTAGATCAGCACCGAACTATGTTATTTCATTGTAGGGATAATTAACATTAATGTTGCTTTCACAAAACAATTCGAGCTCTGATTGGGCCGACCAATCAGGAACGACCTTTCAAAAAGTGGCACTATTTCAGTTCAAAAGCCATCTCCCTGAGTTTTGAAATAGAGATACTTTTTAGTTTTATTGACCACAGAGAACGTGAGCGAATCAAGGTTTCGTTTTACTCAAAAAATTCATCCGGCGCTAATGGCAAAAACTGTTTTTTGGCCTTTATTTTTGAGTGCCTCGGGGAAAAATCTCTCCCTGGATTTTGACGCGAACAATAAACGTATGTATACGTCTTAAGGTTACGCTCAAAACCAAGGTCGACCATTGGCATTTTTGTATCTGTCTTTTTGGCCGCGATTCAATTGTCAGAAATTTTCCGAAATTTGAAAAATCACATTGAATATGTTCCCAAAATCGCCCGATAAATATTTTTTCTTTCTGCGGATCACACAGAAAAGGAAAATAATAATAATATATAATATATACCACTTCTACGAATAAATCTCTCTTAAATGTTCCGTAAATTTGTGACAATAACAAGAAATTGTACAACCTACCTGTTTAAGTTAATTTTTCCTGGAGGAAGGGACTAATAAATGTCCGTTCTTAATAATATTAAATTCGAGCACCATTTACAGCATACAATACCTTAATAAACAACCTGTTTTAAATTCTTAAGAATGTCAAATATTTCAGAACCTCTCAGTCGAGATCAGGAATTTTCGACGCTTGATACTTTGTGTGAGTGTTATGTTATGCATGACAAAAGAATAGTGAATTTGTTTGACTCGTAATTACTCGGTTGATAACTTTGTGTGTAGTTGATGTTTGGTAATTCCTCTCTCTGATCTCTCAATTTCAACCCTCATATATAATTATTGAGTTAATTTATTGACAAGTTTGTGTACGAATATTCGATTTTTCTGACTCTCAAGATAGAAACATATTTTCCTAAATATGATTATATGAGTGTACTAGAGTAAAATTCATCGTCTTCAAGTTTATAAACATTAGGATCAAGTTGTTTTTTCTTATCTGAATGGCTAACTTCGTAAATGTTTCATAAAGAAGAAATGATATTATAGTTTATTTGATGAGAATGATATCAAAATCTCTCTCAGAAGATGCAGGTGAGCATATCTAAGTTGTGAAGGTTCATTTGTCTGGGTTTTGATATATCTCGTTATAATTAATTGGATCAACGTACCAGTTTGGTAAAATCGATATAGATTGCTTAATCTCCGATGCTCCATAGATTTCAAAATACCCTCGAACTGCAATATTCATAACCTCGCTTCATGTTAGTTGTAAGGTAAATACTTCAAAGAGATCAGGAATGAATTTGTATCGTTGCAATACAAACATAAACTATTTTGTTGGTATAGAGTGTGTTCCTAGTTCTTCTACAAATACATATAAGTTTATTTTCTTTTAATCTTTGTTGTTTTAAACTATCGCATCTCTTTTTCCTATGTAATGGTGGTTTTGGTGCTTCGATGGGAATCGCAAATGGTCATATATTCAGTTTTTAGCGCGCGCCATATTCTGTGTATATAGGGCTTAAATTACAGCGAGGTACAATACAATGATTGAAGGTTAGATTACATAAATGGATATCAAATTACACTTTGGTGCATCGACAGTAAATATATGTATCTAAGAGTTATAAAATAAGTAAATTATTTTGATATCATGCGAGTGTAATCTCAAACGTCTCAAATCACTAATATCATAACATCCTTCTTAAAAGCTATCCTGTATACATAAAATCAGGCGAGAAGGATTGATTTTATTTTACACCGGAAAAGATCTCTCTAAGTAAGAAGACGCTAATGAATGTTGAGAGATTTGGTAGAGGAACAAAAAAATATGTATATTGAGCGAAAGAGCAGCTTTTTGCGGAGTTAGATATAATATACAGAAGGGTTTAGACATGTGATATTCAATGGGGTGTAATAAGTATCAGAGAGGCACCGTTGGTGTAAAATCTCTAGATATTGTAATATATAGACCTCTTAAGTCATTTCTGAAATAATTATTTAGTGCAATAAGTGTATATTAGAAAATATAGTGTTCAATATTGAATTCTAACTGAACATTTCCTGCCTGACCTTTATAGTCGAGAGGTATAAATTTATGTATTTCTAAGAATATATAAATTCACGGCAAAAAATTAGACCTCTTTATATTTTAATTGATAATACACAGCCTTACTTCCAATGTTACCACATACATTGAGTTCGAATGTCTTACCTTTTTTTAATTACTTATATATAAGGTTATTCTTCAGGTGCGTAGTTTTTCTCATTTGTTACGGAGAGTTTCTCAACTTTACCAATTTTGAGAAGAACTTACATGTTTTAAATCTACGATAGTAAAAGAAATAGTTCATGATATTAACTGTTTTAATTAAGTGAGACTCTATATTGATTCTTGCGCTACTGGAGAAAAGAGAAACATGAGAGAGCAACAGGGTTATGTGGATTTTCGTGAGAGACTGATAGGACTTTGTTACGAGCGAGTATCTTCTAATCAAAGATAATTATCTGTTCTTGAAAAGTTACTTATCGTAAAACACATATCTTTTTGTTTTTGTAAATTTTGTGTATATAATAAGGCTTCTTATCTGTGATCCGCGACTCTATGAGAATAAAAGTTAGTCTTCTCTGATATTATGATTTTAATCTCCACTATGTAATCACTAATTTTTATCATATTATCATATACTGATCTTGTCCTTGCAAATGCCTTTTCTGGAACAAGATGATGGTTCTCGGTACCTGCTGTGGCGATTTGCACATTGGGATAGTGTCAGCTGTTTATTCGGTTTTTATTGTTTTTCTAATAAGTCTGTGCTGATATTCGATGACTTGTCGTTGATGTGAACACAATATCTTTGCCAACTTCAAATATTTGTCAGATGAGAATTGATGGACATTTGTTTCGTTACAACATTCTATAGTGGTTCTCGTTTTCAGCTTTTTCACGTGTTGTGGGTTATAATCTGCGGAATTTGTGTTCAGTATCCTGTAGTGTATAATTGTGGACTTTAAAAGTTAGGGGCTTTGAGAATATATCAAGACACTCAATATCTGGTCTTGGGCGGTTCAGTTTTGAGTATTGAGCTTTTAATTGGAATGCAAAGAATTTTTTTCGCGTCGTTGTTGCCTTCTCTAGTGGTCTCGTAAGAATGACCTTAGTTAAATTTTTTTAAGTGTAATGCCGCTTACCTGTATAGCGCACAATGAGAAATACGGACTGTCGACCTACTCGTGTATAACCTTCTGTAAAGTTATTAAACTCTTAATTTAACATTTCTATCTTGTTCAAAATCGTATAGAGATTTTATAATGTGTGAATGAGAAGAAGTATAAACGGAAATAATAATCCCTCGAAATGTTTATAGCCGCATCAGTTCTCAGGAAAGAGTCAAACTATTTGCTGCGAATTTGTATGCGAGTTATAAATATAAATAAATTGATAAACGGGTGAAGAAGGTGTGCTTGTGGCTGATCAACGCGCAAGTTCTGGTAGTGTAGATACGATTTTCTCTAATCTCGACAGATATATAGAGTGGCCTGTGGCATGTATTCTCTGCATCGTATCCAGCTAGTTTGCGGTTTAAATATAAGTATTACTCCAGAGATGCATATAAGACAGTAAGATATGGTGGTAATACGAACAATACCGCGCCCTGTAGAAAATAGAAGACTGTATTTAATCTAGTAGTGAAAGTAGAAGCTCATTGCCGAACAATAATAAATGCAGTTTCTTAGTAACTTCCAGAAATTTTTATAGGAAATTTACTGAAATTAATATTCCGGTTTAAGAAATATATTTGTCAATTATAATGATAATCCAGATTATGCCCGATGAGCGAACTTGCCTTTCATGATATATTTCCACATTAGTTTGATCTGATATATGCCTCGAAAGTGCGCGCGAAGCAAGGAACTACTTTTCAATATGATTTTCCGAAGTCGACGTATAAAACAATAGTGACTTCTATCGCTAACTGTCGAAAACCTTATATAAGTAATGAGTCAATTTTGAAAATGTTTTTTTCGTAATTCGCATAATTTAAAGACAAATAACTTAAAAAAAATTGAGTAGTATAACAATACGATGGTATTTTTTCTATGTTATTGTTCGAGAAAGAGTTTGGTACTGAGTAATGACGAAAGTGCCTGAAGTATTGAAACATTACTTTGGTGGTATATTGAGTAGAATATATAAACCCAGTAAAAAGTTTTTCATCAAGAGCCCAATCCTCTCTTGTCAAAAATGCACCAACCCCTTAAGATAAATGACTATCCATTTTAGTTGCAAATATATAACTTGCGGCTGAAAGTATGTATGACGCGAAAGTTATAATGATTTAAAGTTCAAAATTTGTAAACCAATATTATGATCCCCGGGTCCAAAAAAAAAGCTATTATATTTCTTTTTTAAGCAAAAAATGTTTTCTTGGACCTTGCGATCAGGTGTACTCTTGGCTCTTATAGTTATTTTTTCAGAACCAACAAATGTCTGTAATTTGGAAACAATTTTACATCATTTACTTTGGATCTATTTTTTCACCTTTAAAATTAGTTTCATTTCATTTGGTATCATACTTTGATGATCAAAGACATCATTTAGTTATTTTTTGTCAAGAAAAATCGTTTTTCTTCAAATTGCGGATGACCAATTTTATAGTTTGATTTTGGAGGCGCAAACAGACTTATTTTTTGAAGCTCTCCACACTGCCAAATGGGTTTTATTTGACCCATTATATTTAACGCATGAAATTGATAACAGCATCGGAAAACTTTTTCTTTTGTATTCACGAAAATTATTAAGTTGTTTAGTCCGTACAAATATTTAACATATGCTCTAAGGAATTTCGAATTATTGCTTTCATGCGAAATAATATATGGGGGTATATGCTGAGCTTTCACATCTTTTTTCTCGCTATCCGCCATAATACACATATTGCGTTAGAATTGGCCAACGCCCAAATACGTGCCAGATTTGCGGCCGAAAGAGAGAGAGAGAGAAGCGAGTTGAACTCGACGAAGTTCAGATTATTCAGATTTGTTTTATTTGGAAAATAACACAACTCAGTCGTAAAATTGGAAAGCCAAATTAAAAGGGTCATAAGATCGCGTTTATTAGCACTAAAATTAGTCTTTGTCACATAGAAAAAATTGATCGGTTAATTTGTGTTCTAGGAACTACCCCGTAATAAATTTGCCTCGATTCAGAAATATGAATTTTATTTAGTAATAGTTTTCATTTGACGTTCGGCTAATAAAGTCATTTTCAGTCTGATGAGAAAATTGACCTCAAAACTCATCATAAAGTTTTCGCAATCAAATTCTTCTCATCGGACTACAAAGACTTTATAGCTGCATACCGTTAATAAAAACTATTTTTAAATATAAATTACAAATTTTCTGATTATCGCTTTGACACGAAACGCAAATATAAAAACTATTCTTTCTACTAGATAATAACTTTCTAACTTAAGAAAATATAAGTCTAAATTTATCACTAATTAGTTGCTAACTGTAATAAAACGTAATGAAACTCTTGGATGAATATTGTTACTCTCGGCCACTTGTCTCAAGTCACGAGTGCAATTGGCAAGCGCGTGGCCCACAGCGTACGCTTCCGATCTCACCCTGACTTTGGTGCCTTAAATAAATTAAATGAAACAAAAAGTTACACTAATATATTAAGATCGTGTCAAAAAAGAGTAGCCTAGTATTAGAGTTTTTCTACGCTGCAAACAACGGAATACTTATTTTGAGACATTTTGTTCGCATGTCGACTGACTTCGTAACATAGAATAATTACAAATATTAAAAGAAATATTTTACAGACAGCAAAATAAGATATATTATGAAGAGACCAAAGGGAGACAAAAAACACAGTCACCAGAATTTGGCGTGAATTAGTAATAGTCAGACCTATTTTAGGAAATTTTGGATGGCTCGTGTTTCGTACTGCAAATTTATAATCGTAATTATATCTCAAATCGATAAAAAGGTTCAATAAAAATCACTGACTGTTCATCCTGCTAAATATAACTTATGGATCTTGGCTAATAAACCTCGAAAAATTAATGTCGCATAGAAATTTTTCAAATGAATTTTTAATCGTTTAAATCTTAAAATGTGCCTTCTGCCTATTCGTTTGGCGACGTAATCATATGACAAAAAATAGTTATGAGAATTAATTCTCTATGGAAAATGTTATATAATCCGTATTCAGATTAATTCATATTATATAGTGATCATATATGATCTCTGGCATAACAAATACAAATAGTTTCAAATACCAAACACTTACCATTATTAAAGTTAAAATAAATCAGGAATTTCTTTGAGGATTAGAGAAAAACTAAAATTAAATAATTAAGACGAAATTAAAAAATTATATTTCTCCAATAAAAAAATCATTTTAAATTAAAATTTTCTGTTGCCCATTGAGTTTTTAAAAAATATTTATTTTTCTTCGATAGCATTTTATTTTTCATTTGGGCTTATTAGCCTCTTTTTAGTGTTGATAATAGAAAAGTTTTTTTTTTTTGCCGAAAACAAAAGCGAAATTAGGTCATATCAATCGCTTTTGTTAAACGCTCCTGATTCGTTTTCGCAAAAAACTTTAGAAGCTTTCGTTTTCGCTAGATTGTGAAAATATTGAGAGGGCGTTTTTTTAGTCGATCGGCGAAGCCGATTACCGAGAAAATCGCAATTATACAGTAAATAATGAAAATTTAATGAACCGTAAATAAGAAAGTTTCCGAAACAAGAGAGTTCATTTTCAAATTAAATTTCTGGACTCGATTTGAACATTTATTCCATAATTTAATATTTCTTGGATTGTTTTTGACGGGTTTTATAAAGATCACAAAGCGAATAATTTGCGTACAAACTTCAGCCAAAAATAAATGGCAACTTTTTACCCCGCGCAAAAACGGCTTAAAAAGTTCAAAATTTTATATCGGAAAAATATGTTTTTTTTGTTGAAAAATGATTTTTTTGTTAAAAAATGTTTTGTTTTGTTAAAAAATGTTCTTTTTTGTTAAAAAATGTTTTGTTTTGTGAAAAAATGTTTTGTTTTGTGAAAAAATGTTTTGTTTTGTTAAAAAATGTTTTTTTTTATTAAATGGTTTTTTTGTTAATAAATGGTTTTTTTGTTAAATAATGCATTTTTTTTTGTTAAAAAACTTTTCTGTTAAAAAATGTTGTTTTTGTTAAAAAATGTTTTGTTAAAAAAATTTTTGTTGAAAAACTTATTTGTTATAAAACTTTTTTGTTAAAAAACCCCCTGCCCAAAAAATAGTCAAATTTTTGAGATTGCACAAGGAGATTGTTGCTCTCTGGAGACCTTTCAGTACATAATTGACCCACAGTTGCCAATATCTTCATCAGAAAGTCGACTCTTCCGATTCTTTTGAGGGTACTAAAGAGTCTCTACGATGAACTGTGAAATTTACGGTAATTTGATATACGGTTAATATTTTTGATTGAATGAATAAATAAATATTTATTTTTTTGTAATAATTTTCGGGTGTTCACCCTTCATTACTTACTGAAAATAGTGGTTACAGTATGTGATTAAATTTAAAATGTGAAAATAGTTTCCTGAATACAGTGGTTTTTTCTGTACTTATTTTTTCAAATAATATTTTTCAAAAATAACAAACTACTGTATTCTAGAATAAAAGTGTTGTTACAGTATTAGATACAGTATACATATATATGTAAGGTGAACACCCGAAAATTATTACAAAAAAATAAATTTTTGTTTATTTATTCAATCAGAAATGTATTCGCTTAAAACATTAAATATACGGTTGATAATATACGGTATTTTGAAAAAGTACTCAAATTACATAGAAACAACTTTGAGAAGTGACGAAATAATTCAAAAATAGGGTTTGGAATATCTCATAAATGAATCTTATTTCTTGAAAATATGATACGTGAGCCTGTTTGGAAAGATACTGTGAAGTGGAAAACTTTTAAATATGGTGTTTATCTAGCTAACAAGTATTTTTTGGGCGTAATTTGAGTACTATTTGTGTACTTGAACCAAAACCTTATTTCTTAATTTGAAGGTCACGTGATCGTTTTTTGACTTCGGTGTAATAAAAAAAGTCTCAAAAACTTCTAAAAAAGCTATTCACTTCTTTCAAAAATTGATTTGAGTAATTTTTGAAAAAACACAGTACTATTTTTGCCAACGTTATTCCTTGAATATACGGTCACGTGATCATGTTCAGGCTATGTTGTAATGAAGAAAAAAGTCTAAGAATTTTTTTTATCTTGCTCAAGTGTCTTTTTTAAATGATTTAAATTTTTTTTTGCCAAAACTAAGTACTGTTGTACAGTAGAAGTTTCAAGAAAAAAACGCACGAACGTCAATTATTCAAATAGTTGATCGATCACTTTGTAAATGCTACATTCATGAATGATTAAGGGTCCTAAATTGCGATTAAAGGGGTCATGGTCACGCGTGACCATGAAAAGACTGTTGGGGTTGATAATAAGGTTTGAAATATGTCATTAATTAATCCTTATTTCTTGAAAAATAAGATCACGAGACGTTTTTGGACAATGCCGTTATGTTCACAATTCTTAGATTATGTGTTTATTTGCGCTAAAATTTTTCGGCGTAATTTGAGTACTATTTGTGTACTTGAATCAAAATCGTATTTCTTAATTTGAAGGTCACGTGATTTCCTTTGGAATTTGCCGTAAGGGAAAAAAAGTTTTAAAAAATTCTCAGGGTGCTCCTCACTTTTTAAAAAGCTAACTTTTTCGTACTGAGAATATTTTCGCAGATTGGGTCGGAAAGCTTATCAATTATTAGTTTTTCTAAAAAAATGCACATATAACATATCTCGAAACCAAAAAGAACATTTTAAAAAAACAGCACTATTTTGGCCAACCTCATTTCTTGAATAAACGGTCACGTGATCATTTTTGGTCTATGGTGTAATGGAAAAAGGCTTAGAATTTTTTTCTGATGACGATGAAAGGTTATTTTGGTGATTCTAAAATGTTTTGCAGAAAATAATTACTGTAATAGCGTAACAAGCTGAAGTGATGCCACCCTACTCATAGTGTAATCTTTGTATAGACGGTACTTTACGTAACCGATCGTTCATGTATAAACGGTGTGTAGTCACCATACCGTCTACGCATACACGCTCCGTTCATGTATAAACGGTGTGTTTACGTCACCACGCGTCCTACGCATACACGTGCGTTCACGTCACCGTAGCGTCTACGCATACACGCTGCGTTCACGTCACCGCAGCTTCTACGTATACGGCTGCGTGGAGATCACAGTGTTTTTATGGCATATTCGTAGGTTGAAGACTACACTAATTTAAAGATCAACTGTCAGCCATAGGATCTTAGTTTGACACATCAACCCTTGTGTGGCCGCTTCGGAAACAGAATTCTACGCAGTGAGAGTTTCGTCAGCGGTCGGGTTGTACTTAGATTAAGAGATTAATATTTAGATTATATATTGGTGGGATTATCTGTATACTAAAATATATATGGATGTAGTTCAAATCCACAATGCATATATGATGAATCGTTGTTGGCACGAGCAGGACAAAAGCTGCAAGATCAATAGAATGAATGTCGGAGCTAAGATTAGTCGCGAATTCATGTCTATTGTTACGTGTGTTCGAATTGAAACGAAAACTGCGTTTCAAAGAGTTGGGTGGATTTGGTGGTTGGGGTCCTGAGAGGACGGAAAGGCCAGATAAAAGAGACTAGAGAAACGAGAAGTATGATTACTCCAAAGTTGGACTGGATGACCAGATATTCGTTGATCCGAAATTAAGAGAGCTATGCAGCATATAGACATATGCTCACGGGGCCACTAACTACATTCTCGATATTTGTTTGGCACAAACTTGCAGAATGTTTTTCCGTTGAAAAAAAACAACGACTGGGCGAAATAAACTCCCACTACAAACAACAAAACAAATACAGCGATGAAAGATTGTGAATTCATGAAATTGATTTCAAAACCAATTGTTTTTCTATTTTTGTATAATCTGTTCATCAATACTTTACGAGTGATTTAGATTCGTTAAGGTTTCAACTTTTGATTTTTTTAATAAACGGTGCGTCGACGAGTGATACCGTCAGTACGTTCACGCGTATAACCGTAGTAATTGTAATGGGTTCGATTAAGTTTAGTTTAGTTAAAATTTTCTATTTTTCTAAACGGTGCGTCGACGAGTGATACCGTCAGTACGTTTTCGTGTATACACGTAGTAAGTGTAAATGGGTTCGATTTTTTTTTAAATAATTTGTAGGACTAAGTTTCACTAATTAGTTTAGGCTTGGTTTGGCATTACAGTGGGTAATTTAGTTTAGTTAGATAAGATTCTGACGATTTTTTTTTTCTATTGGGGGCGTAACAAGCTGAAGTGATGCACCTACTCATAGTGTATAACCTTTGTATAGACGGTACTTATACGTAACCGATCCGTTCATGTATAAACGGTGTGTACGTCACCATACCGTCTACGCATACACGCTCGTTCATTGTATAAACGGTGTGTTTCGTCACCACAGCGTCTACGCATACACGTTGCGTTCACGTCACCGTAGCGTCTACGCATACACGCTGCGTTCACGTCACGGCAGCTTCTACGTATACGGCTGCGTGGAGATCACGTGAGTGTTTTATGGCATATTCGTAGGTTTGAAGACTACACTAAATTAAAGATAACTGTCAGCCAATAGGATCTTAGTTTGACCAATCAACCCTTTGTGACCGCTTCGGAAACAGAATTCTACGCAGTGAGAGTTTCGTCAGCGGTCGGGTTAGTACTTAGATTTGAGAGATTAATATTAGATTATATATTGTGGGATTATCTGTATACTAAAATATATATAGGATGTAGTTCAAATCCACAAGCATATACATGGCATCCACAATGCATATATGGTGAACTGTTGTTGCACGAGCAGGCCAAAAGCTGCAAGCATCGAATAGAATGAATGTCGGAGCTTATAGGATTAGTCCGAATTCATGTCTATTGTCACGTAGTGTAAAAATTTAAAAAAAAACACAAACGTCAATTATTAAAATAGTCGATCCATCACTTTGTAAATTTTCATTCATAAATGAGTAAAGGTCCTTAATTGCGATGAAAGGGAATCTGGTCACGCGAGACCAGAAAGTCACTCTGGCAGTTAATTAAATTCTGAGTCTAAAAAAAAAATTAAATTTATTTTGAGTCAAAATAGTGCGACAACAAAATTTGTTTTGCAATCATTAGAAATAAATTTGAACAAAGAATAATATTGACCTAAACTGATAACGATCAATTAATTTGATCGAAGTCCACCAGGACTTCCTTATCTAAGATTCAATAATTTTCGAAGTGACCGCGATCTATTTTTTTTGTTGAAAAAAAGTTCGTTTGACGTTACATCAGAAGTGACTATGATCAAAAGTAACAAATCGAAAAAACTGTTTAGTTTACGATAAACTTTTCTGTCACAATATTTTTTATTTATTGTTAATCAACATATGATTACATAGCCTTGCCTTCTGTTAACATTATACATTGTTAATGATTTATTTTCTGCGTAATAAATAATTATTCGTTGGAATTGACTTTGTGAAAAGTGTGAAAAATAATTTTTAAGTCTAAAAAATATATTAATTAAGGGGTAGTCGACCGGGTTAATTAAGGCTTATTTTGATCATTTCAATTGTATTCTATGATTTCCAATATAAAACGTGATTTATACAGCCTGATTTTATTTAATTGTGAAATTAATTTCACCAGGCGGCTAGACATTTTGCTGGTGAAAAAAATTCGCCGTAATTTAATCTCGGTGTCTAGCCGCTTTGATGTGTGCAGAACGGATAGTGTGTATAATTTTGTAAAAAAGTTAAGCGATTTATAATTTTGATTATTTCTTGTGTCCCGATTTTTGCGACAAAATTAAGATTATATAGTCTTGGAGATTCTCACCGAAATTTCACGTGTTTTAAACTGAAAAATACAAAGTTGCAACAACTTTTGTTTAATTAGACGTCCGAAACTAATTAAGGTATTTAAAAGTCTATTTTCACACGGTTTTGAAGTAAATTCCAACATTCAATTTTGTAACAATATCGTCCCATGTTTTCGACCCCTCACTCAGCTCATTAACCTTGTGGCATGCCATGGCACGCGCTGGGTCATTATGCGAAGAATTATTTTTAACGAAGAAAACTTTAGGAATCACATTTTCAATTTTGGTAACTTTTACACTACTACTGTACTTGAAAGTTTACATACTGGTTGAGTTTTAATTTTTGTTAAGGTTTTGAGCGGACCAAAAAATAGAAGGCAATTATCTCTCTTTCGCTCTTTCGATTGGACCTTAGACCTGGTTCAGCAAAAGCCATGGGAAATTGAAAACTCAACTAGTAATTGTTAAAAATATTTTTGTTTTAATAATCAAATTTATTGAATTTATCTCAACTGTATCTTAATTTTCTAAAAATCTCAGTTTTGTAGAGCGTGCACATTTTTTGTTCGAAATACAAAACAACTAAAAACATTTTAAAGTAAGCAAACTTAATCAGTCCTAGATCTCAAAGAGATCATCTCATAAATCAGAAAAAAATACGTGTTATCATAAGTGATTCATCACCGATTAATGTTAAC